>CAEGAE010086590.1:0-10410 GCA_903067095.1 Girardinus metallicus | reverse complement strand
GGGTTCCTCCTGAGGAGCTGGAAGAAGTGGCTGGGGAGAGGGAAGTCTGGGCCTCCCTTCTTAGGCTGCTACCCCCGCAACCCGACCCCGGATAAGCGGAAGAAGATGGATGGATGTTTATATTTCTTATGATAATTTGTTTATTAGGATAAAAATGATTGCAAATTAAATATCTTATGCATACGAATTTGTTATATTAGACTATACTAAGGCTTTCTAAGAAATTTACACATCTAATTGCAGTTAAGGATTTGAGGGTGTGGCTGGAGAGAGAGTTAGTTGTAGTGGAGCCACACAGTTTTTTGACCTCTTTCATCTCTTTTGTTTATTCTTTATTCTTTTTATGGAGAAGTAAAATTTGTTTCGTTTTTATTTTTGAAGTAAACCGTTTAACTTTATCAAGAGGATCCAGTCAGGGTTTTTGTCATTTTGACATCAAGTGGACCGAAGGGGAAAGACGGAGAGCGTCAAACTTATGGCTTCATTATTTAGGAACCTACACCATATGTGCACTTGACTGAATCCACACTTTGCAGAGGGGCGTAGGGTGCACACTGAGCATTGGGCCCGGGCCATACTCTGTCTCTGATAGCGATGCTGCAGCCCCAACTGTCCTTCACATAAATGCAAACCCCGCCACCCTTGTATTTACCAGAGCTGACGTTTTTGTCCAGACAGGTACTAGTGAAACCATCCACTCTCCGGAACATCGTCACTAAACCAAGTTTCGCTGAAAACAAAAAGGACCCGACTCACGATACTCCTGGCATGCTACAGCATGAAAGTGCAGGTCCTCCAGTTTGTTCCTCAGGGAGCAGGGGTTCACAGTACGATAGGAGGAAGAGGTAGCTTAGTGGCCCCAGGATTAGCCACAGCAATGGTAGCGGCACAGTTTTTCTCAGGTTCATTCCACACACACATTCCATGTTTGGAGAATATAGTGCTCCATTAGTCCATATTGAAAAATTAGAAAAACACATTAACAAAAAATGATAAAAACAAAACGGCATGAGGAGCTCCTCTTCCACGTAGCAACAGAGCTGCGCCATCTTCCTTTCAATTGTTTTAATTGGTTGGCCTCATCAGGGTTGCAGTTCTTCAGATTGGTTGAGGCTTATTCTTCTCTCAAAACCGAAATGGTCTTCACCATCTCTTCTTCTGAATTAAAATACACCAAGTACAAACTTAGTTTTTCAAAAATAACGTACTTCATGTTAAATAATTCTTAACAAACTTGAAATATACTGATGATTAGTCTGGCTTCAAGTATGCTCAAAAATGCTAATATTTAATATACTGAGTATGTTTATTTTTCATAAGTTATAACAGAAGCTGTGTACTGAGACTGTTTTTATGTCATTCAGAGGATGCCATATGCGATCCAATCAAAGATCATTGATGTCAGTGAAGTCCAGACTCAAGTTTCTGGCTGTTTACTGTTTCTCCTATTCTGCTGGGCCTTTTCAGGTACATTGTTGCAGTTCTCATTTGGATCTTTCTCACTGCTGTAGGTCTGAGTCAGCCTGATCCTGTCCTAGCTAATGTGCATGTTATAGATATTTAATTTTAAAATTGTAACCTGTGTGCTAGCATTTATGAATGAGCTCATAAATGGTTATGACCCAGAAATAGCTATAGTTCTTATCTATTCTGAGTTTTTGTTTTATGATCAGCTTTCTCTAAAACAAGCTGATCATCCTGTCATGATTTGAGTTTTTCTCTGTGTTTATTTAGATTTTTGTCCTCTGTGTAGTCCCATTGATTGTCTCACCTGTTCCTTGATTGTCTACCTCTATATTTATACCCATCTGTTGTCCCTGTCCCTGTCATGGTGACTTTAATCCCTTTAGCCCACATGCAGAAACGTTCACAGGAGAAATCGATTTGTTAGAATGTTTAATACAGAAATTTCACAGAACTGAAAAGCGGAGCTGGAACAGTGGAGGCCAAGGACCCGGAATCAACTGCACACTGAGAGAGAGGGAATGGTGAGTTCAATGTCCACTTGGGAAACCTGAATGTTCAGAGATCGTAGTTCTTACTCGAACAGGCTGGGGATGTGGCGTGCGGTTCCCGTAGTGGAGGGAGGTAGGCTGGAGCGGATCGTGGCGTTGGAGGGTGGACAGGCTGGAATCCGACAACACAGAGGAGTAGTGAGCTGACTGCCACTGGAGGCTTGAAACCGGTTGAGCACTGAGGTGATGAGTGTGGAGCTCAAAAACGTTCGAGGGTTCCTGAAGAGGGAATCACAAGGAAACAGGTAAACCCACGAGAAAACTCTGAAGAGATCAAAAATACTTCCAAACGAACTTTGGTTGGCTAGAGTACCCAAAATAGGCTAACGCTCTGGCGAAGAGGTGTTGACAGTCATCTGCTCTTATACTCCACTGGGCTGATGATGGTGATGTCTCTCAGCTGTGAATAATTGGAAACGCCGGCACACCCCCTGAGACAGAGTATCCAGATGGCACCCTCTAGTGGACCAATGGTGAAACTGGAAAGGAAAATAACCTACCCCCCACTAGTAGGAACCTAACAGTCCCTGGTCGGATCCTTGTATTGTCTAAGTTTGTCTAAGCTGTCAATGTCCTGTCTGTTCTGAGTTTAGTCTCCAGTTAGTTTGTCGGTCGACACGGTCGAACTGGAAAGTCCCGTGTCGGCTCAGCTCTCGTTTTTTTTCAGTTCCACACCAGTTGCTACCAGTGTTTAGCCGTAGCTATATTTCACTGTGCCGCCTGATCTCTGTGGACTGGATTTGAGCTACCATCATCATTAAAACCACCTTTTACATCCTCAACCTGGGTCCTCAGCGTCCTACCTCACCACCTCCAACCCTCCACTTCATGACGCATTCAGCTTGTTTGATCAGCTATTCAATAATAATGAGACAGAACCACAAGTCCTCAAAGGGACTGAAATAAGATGGAGAACAAATCTGTTTTTCTTTTCCCCGTCATGTCTGGAGGCATGTGATTGTCTTATGACCTCTGCATATGTTTTCCTGAGGGAAAAAATCTTCAAGGAAGTTTTAGCTAGTTTGAAGTTGATTTTCACTTCACATTCTACATGAAACCCTTTTATTTTGACTTGACAACACCCCACTTACACCCTGCTGGGGACTGACTGCTAGTGATTCCTGTGTCCATTAGTGATCCAGCAGGAGTCCATCATTCTGCAACATCACATGTTGCTTTCACTTCATCTGTCAATTAAATTGTCCTTTGACACGTTTAGGAAAAATCTTTTACGTTTTCGGGAGTGAGCGAAACTCTGAATCAATCAGAGAAATGCACATTTGTCTTTAGATATTTTATTTAGAAAACCAGAGTAAGTATTAGAGATCAGCGTATGAGAAAAGAAAAGCAAGAGAGAAGTGAGACTTAAAGCATTCAATTCTCCTTTTATATCTTATCAGTCGCTTACACGCTGCCTTCCACCCATCTCTCTCCTGTAGGTCGTTTCTCCCATCTCTTTTTTAACAGGTAGGATGTTCTAGTAAAAGGACTAGTGCATATATCTATAGGTTTTCATTTTAAATGGGTAGGATATTCAGATGAATGAAGTGATCTTCTTGTGGTTTCGTTGTGTATATAAATTGTTCCAATGCTAAGCTAAGCATAACTCCTAAGCTTCCACTTCAGCCCCGTCACTCAAATAATGTTATCCGATGTATTTAACATTAACACAACTCGCTATAGTTTTCTGTTTGTAAACATGATGGTAGCAGTTTTGGACGTGTAGCACTGACAGATAGACTTGGCTATCTACCGGTGCTGCGGTAGGAAAATCTGACTAGGTAGCGCTGGTAGAAGCGGAGTTTCGGTTGGACAAAGAAAAAATGCATCTTCACTGAAACCTCCGTTATCAGTTCCATAAGAAACCTGCACAGAAACCTTTCTTATTAGCTCATTCTTCCAAGTAAACAAACCACAGTTTTATTTTCCAAGACAGACACAACAGTCTCCTGGTATAATATCAAAACTTCCTATTGTACATGTTATTTTCAGGCTTCAATAGCAAATATTTGATTCTATAGAAGTCAAGCTTCTTTAAGTACAGCAGTTAAAAAAGGGTTGCATCTTTCTGAATTTTATAAATAAGTATTTATTTGTTTATTATATTTATTATAACTTCTTATATTTAAAATAAGTTATGTGCCCTTTCAATATATCAATACTGTATAAGTTATCATGGAATTCTGTAAAACATATTTTTCAGGGCTCTGTTTAATTTATTTTTCTCTTGTAATGAAAGCTTAGTTTCTTACACACTCAAACACCCAAACAGCCCTGCCTTTGTAATCTGTACAAACTATTCATTTAGCCAAAGCTCGACTGAATACCCAGCGAATAACCAGGACCCACAGAAGTGCTCTCCCTGTCTGGACCTTCAAACAAGTAAGCTTACCTGATCATCCGACTCTGCAAAATCCCAGTTACCCTGAAGTCACAATATCTGTCCTCTATAGAAACTCTTTTCACCTGTGTGGCGCCTTCCAGGACCAGACTCCTGCTTCCAGTGTATTTTGTCACGTTTTGTAATAAACCTTTAAATCTAAAATCTGCTTCCGTGATGTTCTGTATGTGGGTTTGAAAACTTAACTCAGCCATGACCCAAACTGTCTCGAAGCAAACCTTTCAGCTCTGGTGTTGGTCTTCCTTTAGTTATTATCTCCTGCTTCAATTGAAAACCCACTTTAGAAAACTGTTTAAGTGTAGAAATGTTGTCTTCCATGTTGATGTCGGAAGAGCGGAGAAAACAAATGTATTGCTGTACTTTACTTATTTACTGTATGGCTAACTTGCTGGCACTCTGCAGTTATGGAGTCACAAAACCTATGTCATGAGCAGCCCTCGCCATAAGGCAAGAGAACTGCCTGCCTCACCTCGAATCTATTCTCTGCCGTTTTATGATCACTCCTCAGCACACAAAACACGTTACACACACAGTTGGTGACATAAAACACAGTACTTTATATATATATATATATATATAAGCAAAATTATGGAAAATCAGTTCATATATTAAATGTTTTTTAACCATTTCATTGATGACGTACAGACAGGAGGAACATAGAATGGAAGGCAGCGCAGTTAGCGAGAGGTTACGCAATCCAAGGTGAGGCTCAGCTCGCTGCTGCCTCATCAGCTTTGCTTCCAAGCATTTGAATGGGAAACTGCGAAAATTCAGCGATTTTGAGGAAAAAAATAAGCAGAATTGGTTAAGCTAAATGAAAAATAAATACTTTATAGTACAAACCACAGGGTGAATATAGCAATATAAATTATTTTTTCATGATGACCGATGAGGCTCTGCTTCACTTGCCTCCCCTGACCGCATGTCACTGATCCATATATATCAATGCTGCTGCCTCGCACTCTGTCCTTGCAGTTTCTCTCGCTCTTCCCGCTACTCAGGAGTAGATGTCAGATTACATTGTGTTGCATTCAATGTTGTTGGAAAAAAGAGATTCATGCGCTTAATGTCCGATTTGCCATTACTATTTATTGAATTCATAGTCGCCAGCTGGAGTGGCAACAGTGGCAAGGCCCTCAATTGGGGTGGCAACTGCCATCCCCTGCCACCTCAGTAGATCCGCCTCTGCTTACATCCATGATGTAGTGAGCCCCATTAGGTGCTGTGAACAAATTCTGTTGTTGCTACATGACCAGACTGTTATGAGCGGCGGTGCACTGAGCTGCTGTGTTGTTTAGCCTCAGGAGAAAACTGATGAGGTTTGCTTAAGAGTCATTGGATGCTCTTTTGTAGAACACAGCTGATAGTTGTCCTGAAGCAACTTTTCTCTGCTGGACAAACAGCAAACCTCTAAAACCATAAGTTGAGGAAAGACAGAAGTTCTTTACTGTACACAATTGTGGCTGTAGAAAACAGAACAACAGATTGATTAGAAGAACCATTAAAAGCTACCTAAATGTCAACCTGTAGCATATTAATATTCCAACTCAGCTAAACCGAGACATCCTTCTGTCCTAGTAAAGCTACTCTTTCGATTGCAGGACGTTTTTTTCAGCGCTCCCCGAGAATAAATTTATAATATCAGAGAAATGGCCTAAAATGAATATTTCTTCTGAGCAGAAGTCTAAATCTATTGCCAAACCCTTTGGAAAAAAGACCAAATGTTATGGCTAGTGGCTTATCAAACTTAAGTCTTTTTAGCTCACTTACAGCAGAGGTGTCAAACTCACCTGATGCATCAACATTTGACGCAGAGGGAACCTGACCAAGCATCCATATATGACGAGTAAGGAGTGAAAATATGTTGTCTTTTGTGTGGTTTCCAAACTGAAGAGCTAACTGGTCACTCGGTTGGCTGACCTTGACATCTGCTGCACTCTTCCAGAATGTTGCGCTAAGACTGCGGGAGGGTTAAACAGTTAAATCTAGTAGAAACTTTGCCAAAAAGAGTAGAAATTAAACAAACGTCGTCACTTCACCTCCTCCTCTGGAACTCTCAGACCCAACACGTGAACCTCTCCATCTTTATTATTCAGTATAATTTGTAAAAAAGAAAGAAAAGAAAAAAAGCTGATTAGATCCGCTGTTTTTGAGGGCCAGTTTGCATGTAGGCTGTATTTGTGTGGAGGTTTTTTAAGTATGTGACTGTAAATCCAAAAATAACACCTTTCTCTACAATGTAACACTATGTGACTTAAAATGTTCTTCACTGCACAACTTGTATAAAAGTACTTACTTTGATGTCAATATTCAGCAAGTGTCTTCATATAGAGATGTATTCTCCACATCATCTTCCAGGCTCTAACATGGCTCAAACAGCCTTTTGCCTTTTAGTTCAGAGTTTTGTGTCATACTTCTATTCATCCAACCTTTTACTTTGACACATAAGTCACACATTCTGTGTTCCAGGTACACAGCAGAGGGCTTCATACAGCCTTACACCTGCTGTCTCTTTTCAAGCTTTATCTGTGGGGTTTGTTACATAATGATACTGATGGCCCAGTCCACGTTCAGACCATGCTGGGCCCAGTTCTTAAGGCCAGCCTGTGTAGAGCAGAGCTCCTGAAGAGCTGGAAGAACAGCAGGAGGACAAATTGTCCCATCCTTTTACTAGACTGTCTGTTATCAGAATGAAAGATGAAAGTGGTTTTCAAGAAGGCCTGGAGATAAATGTGGAAGGTCCAGCAGTAACCAGCAGAGTTCTGCCACTATGTTTTCAAAAGATTTTTTTTAAAAAAACATGCAGCCAAATAAACAGCGAAAGAAAACAGCACTTATCAGATTCTTTTAGGGCCAACTGTTTCTGCACTTCATTTGTATGTTTCAAAATTGACACCTTTGTTAAACGTGGAAGAATTGATGCATGTAAAAAAAAATAATAAGAGGAAAAAGCTAAGCATCTTTCATTTAAAATATTTTTATTATTTTTTCAAATTTTTATATTCTTCCAGATCAAAGTTATATCCTTCAACTTTAATCTCACAGCTTTTTCCAAAACAAAGCAGTCTCTTTGAACTGTATTTTTCAGGTAAATTTGTGACATGCCACGTGAAAAGTATGAATAAGTCACTTGAGCACAGAGAAAAAGAAGAAAAACTATTTTTGAGAATATTTTATTGTCTTCTTCTTTTGCTAAATATACCAGCTGAAGTCATGAAGTAATCACTCCATGCTTTAAATAGCAGACTCAGACATTTTAAATGGTAAAACATTTTAAATCAACATCTAAAAAATATCATAATGAGCAGATGGCTCAGACACTGCTGATTGCTCAAGTGAAGCTGATGCTCCTCTTACAAAGAGTGTTATCGGTAAGCATTTAGCTCTCAAAATATTAAATTAATTGATAAAGATTTGACCACTTATGTTCGCAGAATCAGAATGGTTTCAAGGCACACAACAAGCTATTATGCTAATTCTTCAAAAGGAAAAGGCCTTTCAAAAGGAATTAATACTTCACCTTTGCCAGGTGAGAATGGAGCTACCCGGTGGCGTAGCTCAATGAGTATATCTGAGGGGTGGCAAACTCATCTTGGGCCAATCAAGATCACGAATGTTCTCAAAGGACTGACAGACGCTTAGGAGTTGCTCACTCCTAACTGTTGCGTATTTTGCAGATATTCTCCACATTGAAAAATGCACAAAGTATGAGACAGCATAGTACTAAGGAGGCCACCTGCAGCAGCCGCTTAATTTATTTGTTTAACTATTTTTTGGCTCTACTGACCTTTATTTGAAAGTGAAATAATAGGGAAGTAGGTTTTGAGAAAGGGAGAAGACATGCGACAAAGATCATTTTGCTGGGACTCAAACCTGTGACAGTTACGATGAGGACTGAATCCTCTGCTCATGGGTCCTGTGTTCTACCACCTGTGTCAACTGGGTGTCCTGTCTGGTAGGACACACAGCTGTGTCTAAAGTTTTAACTGGCTGTTGAACAGAGGAAAAGGAGGCAACCGATTCTTTATACCACCCATTTTGTTCAAGGCAGTAATAATACAACTGTCAGGATCTTGGGTTGATTTGGAGTTTTGATTATTTCATTCTACTTTGATTATTCTGTTCATTTTCTCTTTAGTTAGATCAGTCTTGTTTTTGTTTTTCTTTAGTTCAGTCCTTCTTAGTGTTTCTAGTTATGTTTGTTTCTTATCTATAATTATTCCCTGTGACTCTAGTTTAATTATGTTTCTTAGCTCTAGTTACTCTTTAGTGTTACATTAATTTTCTTTTATCGTGTGTATTCTCCCTCACCTGTTGTGTCATTCTGTCTCTGCCTGCAACCCGTTAGCTCACCAGCCCAGGTCTTTTTTTCCAGTGTTCACCCTTACTGCTCACATTCCTTGCTGGTTCCCTCTGTTAAATAAATTGGTTACTTGCCAATTGATTTTCAACTTGCTTTTTGTTCTTAGTTCCTGTTTTTATTCTGCTCTGACTCCCTGCATTTCCTGTGATTTTTGTAAGTTTGTAGTTTTTTCATGAAAGAAATATCAATTTAGTCCATGCATACAACAAACATCTCATGAGAACACTACTGAAACAGCCCCACACCTTGATTCTGCCACTGTGATGTTTGGCATTTGGAACAAAACCCTTTGGCGCCTAACATACTTCTTGTCATTGTGATCAAATAGTTTAATCTTTTTCTGATCTGCCCATGTAACCTGAACAAAGCTAACCCCTGATTTATATCTTAGTTTTCAGTGCTTCAAAAATTGATGCCCTAAAAATTTCTAACAAATGATTAAAGTTCATGAATTGACTTTGAGGTCATTGCCATAGACAAACCAAATGGGTTTGTGAATGTGCAAGTGGTGAGGGAACAGAGATGGTGAGGCTGCCACTCACACTCTGTAATTGTATTTTAAAAAGGGCAGGCTGTCTAGAAATGAAGGGCGCAGGCCTCCCTGAAGCCCACAGAGTGGTCGACTCAAACTGGCCTTCTCCCTCAGGGCTTCTCCTATAAACTGTGAAGGTGTCCCATATGCTGAGGGAAGCATTAGTACACCACAGTTATGACCTTACTAAAAACTGGAGCCGTCCTTGAAATCATCTGATTGTTCTACATTCTCTCTCCCTGTAAATCCTGATTTCTCATACTAATGTTGAAATTTTTGTAACTGAACATTTGTTTATTCACTGTAATATCTATGCCGTAGCTGTAGAATAACATATTACCACATATGTCCGTCTTCTGACAGACGGTAGATTTACCAGTAATGATAAGAATGATCTGATCGACATCAAGACAATCGACAGGATTGACCATGAGAGAAAAGAGCAGCTTTTGACTGCAGTTTGGTTTTTAAATCCAATGGCTCAAAATTTCTGCAAATACACTGGTTAGAGTGGGCACCCTGTACACAGAGGCTACAGAGCTCAACATGGCCATCCTAAGTTCTACTCCTTGGTTTTTCTGCTGCATGTCTTCACCCTCTTCTCTCTGCCCTCTTCCCATTAGATTATTGTGAAATAAAGGTCACTAGTGCCAAAAAGAATGCTTAAAATAAATTGTAAAGTACTAAAACCACTTGTTTTAGTGCTTTGGAATTTCTAGTTTTGTACCATCTATCGAGCCCTTACTGACTGCGTTGACTCACATGCTGCAAGATGACCAGCAGCTCCTGTGGCAGGTTGTTCTTCTTAGTTCTTCTTAAGTTGTCACAGGAAGTACAACCTCTGCTAGGTTTTCTCCAAACACTCTATGTGTGCACCCACAGAAATGGTTCATGGCAGAATTAAGTTCTACGCATTTACATCTATATATATCCATCCATCCATTTTCTGTTCACCCTTGTCCCTTAATGGGGTCGGGAGGTGCTGGTGCCTATCTCCAGCAAGCGTTTCGGGGGAGAGGCGGGGTACACCCTGGACAGGTCACCAGTCTGTCGCAGGGCAACACAGAGACATACAGGACAAACAACCATGCACTCACAC
>CAEGAE010086588.1:0-27260 GCA_903067095.1 Girardinus metallicus | reverse complement strand
ACCAGCAGGAAGTGTGAGTACATGTCAGTCATGGTCTTGGGCAGCTCTCCTCTCTGCTCTGAGGTCAACATGTTCTCCAGAACTGTAGCAGTGATCCAGCAGAAGACTGGGATTCCACACATGATGTGGAGGCTCCTGGAGGTCTTGATGTGGGAGATGATTCTGCTGGACAGATCTTCATCACTGAACCTCCTCCTGAAGTACTCCTCCTTCTGGGCATCAGTGAAGCCTCGTACTTCTGTTACCCTGGAAACGCATGAAGGAGGGATCTGATTGGCCGCTGCAGGTCTGGAAGTTATCCAGATGAGAGCCGAGGGAAGCAGGTTCCCCTTGATGAGGTTTGTCAGCAGAACATTGACTGATGACTTCTGTGTGATGTCAGAAACCAGCGGACTGTTGTTGAAGTCCAGTGAAAGTCTGCTTTCATCCAGGCCATCAAAGATGAAGAGAAGTTTGCAGACAGCCAGCTGCTCTGCTGGGAGCTTCTGGAGTGTTGGATGGAAAACATGGAGCAGCGTGAGAAGACTGTGCTGCTCATCTCTGATCAAGTTCAGCTCCCTGAACGAAAGCAGAACCACCACACTGACATCTTGGTTCTCCAAGCCCTCTGCCCAGTCCAGAGTGAACTTCTGCACTGAGAAGGTTTTTCCAACACCAGCGACGCCGATGGTCAGAACCACTCTGATGGCTCCATGTTGGTCAGGGAAGGATTTAAAGATGTCATGGCACCTGATTGGAGAGGCATGGAGGTTCTGGATCTTGGAAGCTCTCTCCAGCTGCTTCACCTCATGTTGGGTATTAGCCTCTTCACTTTGTCCCTCTGTGATATAGAGATCAGTGTAGATCCTGTTGAGGAGGGTTCTACTTCCTGTTTCATCACTTCCTTCAGTCACACATTCACATCTCCTCTTCAGACTGATCTTGTGTTGCTCTAAAACCTTCTGTAGACCAACATCTACTGAAAAACATAACAAATGAGATGTAAATAAAATCTGATAAAACAAATTTATTTTGTATTTCACAATTTTTAACTGTTTACCAAGAATCAACCATGTAGATAAGGAAATTGACAGGTGCTTCCTTTTCCTGGGAAAACTTTCTCTCAAGACTAAACATTTGATGCATATTTTTGTTTTAGTAAATTTTGTCAGACATATTTTTTCAAAGGAACCATTAAATAATCAATTATTTTATTCAGGCAGGTGAGAGACACATTTTATTCCAGGTTTCTGTTTCAAAACCATAAAATGGATTTACTTTCTAATAAACCAAAGAACTGACGCTAAAGCTAAATAATATCAGAAACATCTTACCATACAGAGAGCTGCTCTGGTTGCCTGTGTCCTGGTCTTCTGTCCTTTTTAAACGTTTTCCCCACTTTGGACAGGATAAAGCTGCCTCATCCCAGTTTGAACTGGTGCACTGTCTGCACAACCAGTGATCACAGCTGGTAGAGACCGGGTCCTTCAGGACATCGCGGCACAAAGCACAGCAGGACGGTTGCTCCTCCACATGCACAAAGCTCCTCTTCCTCCCTCTGTTAAGAAAGTTTTTCATTTCTAATAATTAACCAACTCTTGATGAGAAATATTAGGGTGACTCTAATTGTCACACCTAAAAAAGTTTTTTCCATCAGATCAGTTCAGAGAAGGAAAATGGCCTTACTTTGTTTCAAATGACACAGGTTCTTGGCTAAAGGTCAGAGGTGATTCTATAGACTTCAGAGACACACAGCTGGATACTGAAGCTGCTGATGTTTGTATGTGGCGCTGACCTCTGAAACAGACAGAGAGTGTAAGGATGTATCCATAAAGTTAGTGAAAGTGATTAACTTAAAACCACTAAGTCACCTGAATAAAATATTTAAAAACTGATTTGTAGAAGCATTTTATTTTAAATCATTCACAATAATAAAAAAATATTTCTGACTTCCTTTCTGTATGAAATATAATCTTTTACTTGGGTTGAATTTTTATGTAATTTGTCACAGCAGTTATTCGGCTTTATTTGAATATATTAGCTTAGTTCAGTTTCTATCATCAAGTTGTTTAATCACTGATCATTTGTCAAAAATCACTCCTGCTGGTTCAGTAAATACATATTTAAATGTATTAATTGGTCTGAATCCCTGAGGTATTGGAGGAAAACTAAAGAGTCTTGCTGCTATTGCTCAGATTGGCGTTTAAATATCACTTATTACAATTATGGAAATGGGGATGTTTTAAAATCCTCCTGCAATGACTGAATTTTACTGGTTCTGGTTTAAAGTGCCTAAATGGAAGACCTGTAGTTTCTATAAAACTAAGGTTTCTTTCTAGAAGGTTGTGAATTTACTTATTGAACCAGCAGGGGGCAGTCTCTGTTCAGAGATCCCAACAAACTACAATTAGTGCAATCTGGTTGAATTTTGTGCTAAAACAATAACGTAAACCAGTGTTTATTATTATGTGGAACCCTTCATAAGAAGAGATACGTTTCATACGTTTTGTCTGAAGGTTCATTGTGAGAAGCAGCAGAATGGTCTTTAAATCGGACTTTCGTCAGAGTCAGACGGCTGGATCCCAGAGACTCGGCTTTGTCCCGATCATCCATCACTCTTTCCTCCATCTTCTGCACTTCAGTCTGTCTGGAAAAGAAACCAGTCAGCTGCTGTCTGAGCTGTCTTGCAAGGCAGAAAGTTTAACAAATTGATTTCAGTAGGAAACACGAATCTGATGAGGCTTTAAAATGTCTGAAACAGTCTCAGGTGTTCAGAGGATCCTGCTTCATTCTGCTTCTCTGGTACAGACATTAATACATCCAGCTGACATTCATCCTCTGAGCTGATCTCAAAATCTGAACCTTTACAGGTGATAAGGAAACAGCTTCAGCATGAGCAACTCAGCAGTTTCTGTAAATGTCCAAAACTTTCTAACATCTACCAGAATAACGACAATCATCTCAGCAAAAGGAACCAGTTCTCAAGTTGAACTAGTTCTTTTGAAAAAACTCTGCATCAATTCTCTTTTTACAAATGACAGAATTATATTCAATAAACCTGAGTACTACAACAGATTAAACAGAGAAATATTTCTAATGACTTGGAAGACTTAAATAGTAAAAATCAAACTTGTTCTATTCAGCAGAAACCATTAAACTATTGAATGGTCAAAGTGGAGGCAGAGAGCAGGAAGTTGTAAAGTTGTGGATCTGTTCTACAAACCTGGCAGAATCCGTTCCGGTTCTGGTTCCCTTCACAGCCCACAGAGAAAACCCAAAGGAGAAAAATGTCCGGTAAGACGTTCGTCGCCTGAGCTTCTTATTCAGATCCGAAGAGACTAAATGGAGCCTGAACTGAGTGACGCTGAGCGCTTCCCTTTTTTAACTTCTCAGAAATCATGTGACCTGTTGTCTGTTTGAAGTTTAAAACGATGCAGAGTAAGGTTTCTTATTTCTCTTCTGTCCTTAAAAGCTGCAGTTTGGGTTTTAAATCTGGAATATTTCATGTTTGTCATTTTCACCTTTAACTTCTGATTAATAATTTGGTAACTGTAGTCACTCTATGAGCAACAGCAACAGAAAAACAGCCAAGACAGAACAAGAACGCAGCTTTTCCTCACCAACCAAACGTCTTACTGATTTATAAACAACATATGGATCAGACAACGGATCTCTCAGGCAGAAAATGTCGTCCATGTTTAGAAATTTAAAGTAACTACTAAAAATGTAAGCATATAATACACACGGAGGTAAATCTAACAGATGCACAGATGAAAATCAGCTGCATTAGGAAATCAGATGTTTACAGGTGTTTGGATGCAATTTGCGATCACATCCAGCAGGAGGCAGCAGTGAGCCACAGTTAGTTCTGGTGTTTCTGACAGAAACATGATAAACATGGTATGAAGAAATGAGCTTTAAAGGAAGTTTCACAGAGAACAAGAAAAAAGTTAGAAATGAATCAGTGATTCAGGAACATCGCAGATTTTAAATACAAGAACAGAAATGGACAATAAGAAAACCCCAGATTCACCAGAGAAAGGAAAAAAGTCTTTAAGGTAAATATACTTCAGGGTCTGAATAAAACTTTAGTCCTAAACTGTCAAACGGTCTCAGAACAGAGGATGAGGGAAACATTGAGGGTCCAGACAGGAAGTGAAGCAGAAATGAATCACCAGAGAAGTTTGGAGATGGAGTCTACAGTCAATATCCCACTGAATGTAAAATCTGTCCATCAGAGATCAAGTCATCAGTGGAACCAAACATCTCTAACCAGGTCGGTGTCAGACGTTCCTGCAGAGGCGTAAATAAACCCTGAAACGATTCTGGTGTCCACTGTGGGTTTAAGAGATTTATTCACATCTGAATGAGCAGCCGTGTTGATACCGTGACCTTTAACCTCCAGCGTGTTGATGTTGCTGCTGGTTGTCTGCCATGCAGCACAGATGAAATCAGATTAAGATAAACTGCAGCTGCTGCATGTTGCTTTCTTAGGTTTGTTTCTGGAATCCAGAATCATTTTACAGTTAATAACTAAAGCAGTAAAATAACAGCTGACAGCAGAAACCACAGGAGACCGAAGGAAAGATCCAGGTTGGAAACACGGAGCGAAACGCTGAGCAGGGAGGAGCAGGTGAGTCATTAGAGAAACTAGAATGGAAAAATCCTGAGATCAGGTCAAAGTAGCTACAAAAATGAACATTTTTATTTTTATTCCCACGTTGAGGTGAAGTGAGGGACGATGCTTCTGCTCATCAGTCAGGATGTGTCTGCAGAAATGGGCCCCATACGAGCAGGATCACATCTTCCATCTGGGTGTTACATTAACGTGGTTTCCTCCTCATTCATCAAACCAAAGCGGTTTGGTTCTGTCAGTAATCATCCAGGCGGCACTGGGCCGGGTTCTGGTTCTCCAGTTTGATTGGATCAGCCCGTTTCTTTCTTCAGTGTGACTGGATGTGATCATAATTAAAACTCACTGTAAACAGATAAATTGGGATCATTTTTCACAGAAAGATCAAATTTACAGGATGAGTTCAAGCAAAAGTTGGAAGCTTTTCCTTAAGCTAACAATAAAAAAACTGTTTGTTTACTTAGCTGGTTTTCTTCTCTGCTCCGTTTTCTGTTCTCACTTTATTAAAAAAAGAGTAAAGCCTGTAAAAATACCTGAAGGTTTAAAATGTCTGAAGATGCTTTAATGATCGATCTGCAGTTTCAGTCGAATTTCTAAACGTTCAACGGATCAGCAAACGTCTGAAGGTCTTAATGAAAAGCAGATTTTTCCCCACAGAAACGTAAAACAAACCAGGAGGAAGGAGGTTTTCTGGCAGTAATTACTGTCAGAGTGATCAGGCCGGCCTCCAGGTTCTGACAACGAGGAGTCCGGCGGACCGGGCCGGACCGGTGCCGTCAGTCAGTGTGAGACGTCCTGAGATGAAACCTTAGACAGGTTTACTGTGAGCTCATCGGCTTCCTGCTGCTCTTCATCACTGTCTGGTTTCTCCTCCCTCTGCTCGTTTTCAACCAGATTTTCATTTGGCGGTAAAAACAAAAGAACGGACAGAAGACTGGACAGACGGACGGACGGATGGACGGACAGACGGACTGATGGACGGACGGACGGATGGACGGACGACGTCTCAGAGAAACAAACATCTGGCTGACACCGCCTCGTCCCCGTTACCCACACATCCTCACCAAACTTAAAATCAGACAAAATAACTGCAGAAACCATCAGGAGGCAGAAAAGTTAACAAAATTATTCTAGAAGGTTCGAAAATCAGCCACATTAGCAAAATAGTTGAATTTCATTCAGTTCAGTTCAGTTCAGTAAATGTAATTCCACTGATTTTGGTTCAGTTCAGTTTAAAGTTTTTCTCTTTCTGATATTTTCCGGTAGTTTTGGTGCCTTCAGGTCTCCGGCTGTAAATCTTCAACCTGTCAGAAGCATCATCCAGATGACGTACGCTCCCTGAAGGCACCGATAATCTTTCCTGTGACATCAGCCTGTGATGAGCCAACAGCAACAAGATGTTTGTTCTGCTACGGTTCCATGTTTTCCTCTCCTGGTTCAGTGGAACAAACTGGATCAAATCATTAGTGGTTGATTTGTAGAAAGCAGCCGAATCAGAGATGCTTTAAGCAGAGAAACAGAAGCAGAGCATGAAGCTTCACGGAGAGGCGACTCCCATCCCTGTCTGGTTTCTCCTCCAGCCAGCAGGTCCTGGCATCTCGGCCGTGTTAGATGAAAGTTTCATTCCCCTGCAGCGTCAGCTGCGTCTCACTTCCTCCTCCATCACTGTGATTCAGCAGAGCCTCCTCGGCTGATGGGATGTAAATCCGTCAGCTGGGGACGGATTGAAGTGGAAGGTAATGATGCTGCGGGCCGCACAGCTGGCCTCACATTTACACAAGAGTTCAGGTTTGTGTGGGAGATTTTAATATTCATGCAGCTTCACAGCCTCGTTTTATGAAAAGCTTTTCATCGTCACGTGTAAAAATCCAACATGTGGGAAACTGAGACCTGCAGAGTCTCTGCTTTCTTTATGCTTCACTTCAATTCTTCAGTACTCAGGATGTAGCAGGTTAATGCCGTTTATTTACTGACTCAGTTTTGATCTGTTCTGTAAATGACCAGCCTGGCTGGGATTTCCACGTCCAGTTTGTTTATTGGAAACATAGTTAGATTAAAACGCCCTGATGGCCGGATCGGGTTTATGGTTTCTGACGATAAAACAGGAAAAGATGCTATGAAATCGACCTGAGAGGAAGGTGATGATCTTCATCACCTGCAGCGACGGTCAGCAGCCGACCAGCCAGAGCTCGGAACCGAGCCTGCTGAGGTCAAACTGGACCTGAGGTCATGGAGGTCGGAGACGGAGGGAGCAGATTCAGGGTGAGCTGCTGCAGGTCAGAGGTCAGAAGCTCGTCTTCCTGCAGGTGCAGCCCCATCTGCCCCGTCAGCAGCTGCTCCTTCTGAAGTGGTTCTGTGACGTCATGGAGCCGCGGCCTGGTTCTGATGCGGCATCAAAGTTGGACCTGTGAGCCAGAGCTTCAGAGTTTGGGCCGCTGCTGCTTCCCAGATTTAACTGGTCCAAACAGCTGCAGCAGCAAATTAACTGAGAAATATCCTGGTGTGATTTTGCAGTGGATCCATTTGGATCATGGTTCTGACTAAAGTTCTGCAGCTGAACCCGAAACCCAACACTTTCTAAAGGGATCTTTGGGTCTTTAAACGGTTCTTGTAACATCTTTTATTTCATACTCTGTGTTTTCTAATCTTAAACCTTAAAATAATCAAATGGACCAGAATGTTCCCGTCACCTTCCTGTAACCCTACACATGTCCCGGCAGGTTGGTGCTTAATCTCTTAATTTGGTCAGATTAGGGTGATGGGAAGGAAGCCCTCCAAAATAAAAGATAAATCATCAGAATCTCAGAGGAAAAATCTGCTCAGCTGTCGGAGGAAACGTCGATTCCTCCAACGATTCTTCATCTTCCATTGACTAAGAGACATGAACTGTAGCCAAATGTCAACAGACAATTTATTATTATTTTCCATATTTATGATTTTTTAATCTATTATTTATTTGAATCTAAACCAACCAGGGAAGAACTATTAAATAATTTGGGGCTCCAGTGATTATGGAGGAGCAGGAAGTTCATGTGTGACTGGTTTTTGGTTTTGTTTTTGGTTCTTTCAGTTGTTCTGTTATTTTGTTCCTCTTTCTGTGTCGGTTTTTATGTTAGTTTTCTAATAAAGGTCCTCCTCCTCCTCTTCCTCCTCCTCCTGCTCCTCCTCCTCCTCCTCTTCCTCCTCCTGCTCCTCTTCCTCTTCTTCTTCATGATTCTTTATCTTTATACATCCAATGCAGTGAACCAGGTGAGATGAACATGACAACAGTTTATTGGGTTTTCCAGATGACTAATCAGAGCTGGGTTGGAGGTGTGTGTGTGTGTGTGTGTGTGTGTGGGCGTGGGGGGGCGTGTGTGTGTGTGTGTTCTCTAGGTGTTGGAAAAAACTCACACACTTCCTGAATGTGTGTTTTCTCCTGAATGATGACATCATCCTTTCATGTCTGAGTCTTTCGGTTTTTCATCCTGAACAGAAAATTTTCTGTGGGTCACACAGAACCAGAACCAGAACCCAGCAGCTCTGACTGCATAGAGTCCGGTACCGGCCTGACTTTCATCTGAAAGATGTCAGGATGAGTCATTGTGTTAATGACTGGAGGTTTTTCATGTTTTCATGTGTGTGTGTGTGTGTGTGTGTGTGTGCGGTCCGGTTCTAATGCGATGGATTCTTTTAAGGTTTGTTGTGAGTTAAATTTTGGTAAAGTTTGGTGTTAGTGTTTGTTACAACATGAACATGTTTTTATCTTTTCCTCATAAAGATAAAAACATGAACTGATGTCAGATTCTGTCAAAGGAAACATTTGATCTGCTGAGTCACAAAGGAAAGAGACCAAAGAGCCTGGTTGGTTCAGCCTGATGCAAGTCCAGGTGTGTGTGTGTGTGTGTGTTGCTGCTGTTAATTAAACCTGATAGTTAATGTGAACTGATGATGCCATGTTGTTAAATGTGTTAAAACAAGTTGTAAGCTGACTCAGCAGAATGAAGACATGTTGGAATAACGATCAGAACCGTTTCAGAACCGAATCAAAACCTGGACTTTTATCTTGGTTCTGTTTGGATTAATTGCCAGAATCTTGTCAGAACCAAACCTCGTGTCTTAAATCTGCTGGCAGATTTAAGTTTCCGTCTCTTTCAGTCACATTTTCGGTATTAAAGTTTTGAAATGGAAAATATTTAAATTTTTCTGGGTTTAAATATTTGTGCATCAGTGGTAAACATGTGATTATATGCGGTTCTGAAGCTAATCTAGTGGGAACATGTAACATATAATGAAAGCCTGCCGCTGGGTCGCCCCGGCGCTGGACCAACCGGGTCGGGTCATTTCGCAGTGACGGCCCAGACGGCTTACATAAAGCAGACGTTTGTTTGTGCGTTTCTCTGGAACCTGATTCTCTGCTGTCGCCTCTAATTGCTGCTTTGCACAAACACTTTTTCTGCGAAGCTCCACGTTCTGACCAGTGTTTGCTTCTTCTGTTTAATTTATCCTCCTATTTATACTCAGAGCACTTTACAGATGCAAACATGTCGGGTCCAGACTGACACTCAGAAAGTGAATTTTCTCCTCCAGATTGGGCCTCAGTTTCACGTCGCTGGTGTTTTCTGCTGTCGGCTTTAATGACAGATGAATGTTTCATCCTGAGAGATGTTTCGTAACGTTATTTATTTTTGATGATCTGTGATCAAACAGACGCTCCTCAATCCTTACATGAATCATGGGAGGAAAACAAAACGTCTTTCAGTTGTTGCTCCTTCCTGCTTTAATCAGGAGCTGCTGATCATCATCAGCTTCCTGCTCTGCAGCGTCCAGGTGTGACGTAACAATGCAAAGCAATGACCTCAGCTGTTCATTGCTCTATGGAAGGTCAAAGGTCATCTCCAAACCATCATTTCCAAAAGGAAAACATCCGATCAGCTTTGGATCTGTCCAAAAAGATTTAACCCAAAGTTAAGTCTTTTTAGCTTTGGGCTAAATCCCTCGTGTCTTTTTCTCTAGTCTACAGGCCTCAGTTAGCAGGCCAAAGGTTAAAGGTCACCTAGTTAGGTTTATTATTTAGATTCTGTTCTTGTACGTCTGAGTCTATGTCAAGCTTTCTTTAGTTTATTTTTTATTTAATCATTCTAGTTCTTTCTTATTTCAGCCTCCCTGTAGTGTTTATTTCTGAGTTATTTCATCACCGTCGGTTCACTTACTCTTACATGTCCATGTTTATCTTCCTTTAGTAATCTAGTTAGGCTGTTTCTTAAGTGCTTCTAGTTATTTTGTCACTTTAGGTTTAGTTAGTCTTCAGTAATTCTAGTTAGGTTATTTCTTTGTTTAGATCTTCTAGTTTCTCTAGCTCTACGTTCCTTAGTTCTTATTATTTTTAGATCAGCCTTCTTTCTGTTTAAGGTTTGCTTATGTTTTCATGTCTTTTTCTCTTGTAGTTTATCAGATTTTCTTTAGTCTTAGTGTCTCTTTAGTGTCAGAAGTATTTTCAGCTCCCTGTTCTCCTCCCCGCCCCTCAGCTGGTTCCTGTGCCAACTACTCACACCTGCAGTCAGTCATGTCATCTAGCTAGGCCCATTGCTCCATTTACTACCTCCCAGTACTCGAGCTCTTCTATCCCAGTCACAACTCGCCAGTCCGTCTAGTCACTACCTTTGCTATCCTCATGTCTCCTGTTTCCTTCTTCCCGTGGATTTTGGATTTTATTAGTTAATTTTCTTCATTAAAATAAATATCAGTATAAACTATGTCTACTACCTGCTGCGATTGGATCCACTCCACATCATGACACCTCCTCCTGTGTCCTGCTGATTACCGTGAAGACGAAGCCGGAGCTGAAACAGGAACCAGCCGGACTCTGATGCTGGTCCAACAGATTTCTGTTCTCATCTGAGCCACGGTTATTTCATCACCGTGGCTCAGTGATAAAATAACTTTCTCTGAAAGTTGGAAATGTCTCAGTCAGGAACAAATCAGGTCTGAAAAAAGAAACATAGCTTGAGGTCAAAGAGTCATATTAGGAAATGATGAACCAACAGTAGGAGAAACTCCCCAGACTCCTGTTCAGCTGCAGGTTTTACCTTCAGAATCGCATCATGAACATCATCACAGGTCTGGGGCGTCGACACGTCGGCCAAACTTCCTTTGACCTGAACCTAGAGGGATGGAGCGATGAAATCAAACATTTACTTTCAGGAGAGTTCAAGGCCATCTGTATTTCTGCCAACAGAAATATTACTAAATGAGGTCCACAGAGCTTCCTGTCCGATCCAGTTCTGGTTCTGTACTGACCCAAACGTTCCTCTGTTTCAGTTTCAGTCAGGATGAAAAACATTCTCCCAGTTTCCCAGAGATCATCAAACTGCTGTGATAACTCACGAGTCAGATGAATATGTTTCAGCATAGATCATTTTACTTTTTAAAACCTTCTAACAAAATCTCTTTTTCAGACTCTGACTAATGCAGAGTCAACTTCCCAAAGCTGAACTTCTCCAGGTTTATTTCCCAGAAAGTGAGAGTTGTTGTCCTTCAGTGGACGGCGTCCCGACCTGGACGTCCCGTCATCAGGCTGTCCCACTCAAACACACGGCTCTCTCAGAAAACCACACAGCTTCCTGTTGCTCTCTCTCTCTCTCTCTGCTACAGGAGAAACCAGGAACGACTTTCTGCAGCTGGAAGATGCTTAGAGAGGTTCTGCTGACGGCACCGAGCAGCAGAACCTGGGAACTGTAAATAAAGGTTTGGGATAAAAACGACAGATTTATATTTGATGGTTTCAGCTCGGCGGACGCTCCTGCCTCAGATCTACAGGTGAAAACATTTAGAAAAGTATGTGAACCCACCCCGAGCCGGCAAGCATGGCTGGAGGATTACGGAGCCGACAGCAGATCTTTGGACCCGGCTCTGCAGTCAGATCAGGTCAGGACCGTCTCAGACGGTTATCCTGCGTCGATGCAGCCGGATCGGACCGCCGGCTTCCCAGCGCTGACATGACGGCTCATCCATCCGAGTCTGAAATAAAACACCTGATTTATTTTTACGGCTGTGGCGTTAAAACAGAGAGTTCAAATGAAAACACTGAGGTGAGGAAGAACGCAGCTGGATCGCCTCAGGAAGAACTGCTGGTTCTGGTTCTGGAACATTTGTCTACAAAAACAATAATCAGAAATATTCACAAATAAAACTTTCTTCTGTAATAAAAGTTTTTCTCTGAATCCATCAGAGATTCTGACTTTATGAACCAAACGCCACAAATTTATGCTTCAGTTTCACTTAATTTATTGTAATGAAAACTGAGCTGCAAACTGAAACTTGGCAGAAAAGAATGAAACCAAACAGAGCGTCTATGAAACGATGTTCTGGAAGGTTCTGGTTCAGTAGGTGAAAGTATCAGAACATCACAGATGGTTTCAGACCCACTGCTGCAGATCCAACAGAACATAAAACCTGAAGCTCAGGAGAAACTTCATCAACTTAAACATTTAATACAGAATGAGAAACATAAAGATTTAACCCTTTGGAGCCAAAGAATCCTCATCTCTCAGTAATAAAGTTTTTGTTTCTGCTCCTTTGTTCCGGCGGTAAAACGTGGATCCTCTGCATGTTTACAGACTTCACTGCCATGTTCAGAGTCCTTGAGCAACGTTACCCTCATCTATCAAATTATCTGGAGACTTCAGCCTGGAATCAAGGCAGGAAGTAGAAGATGAAGCGTCTTTGATCCTGCGTCTCTGGACGGTTGGCTGTGAGGACGTCCTTGTGTGGGACGCAGAGTTTGAGAGGACGCCGCGTCCTTCAGAGGACTTTCAGAGTTCTGACTCCGCTTGGCGGCTCAGGTGAGATTCAGGTTCAGCTCTGGGTCCCTTTAACGCACCGCGTGTGTGTTTCATAAAGCAGTCGGAGCTCTTCAGAGACAGAAGATGATGCACAAAGAGAGTTAAAGAGAGAAAACAGACGACAGAACTTCAAAAAGCCGAGGAGATCAGAAGAATCCACTCCGCCGCTTCCTTCGTCATCCTGCGCAGGAGAACGACAGGAGAGAGGAATGAGACGCTAACGAGGGAGACGGAGAGAGAGAGAAGAAACCAAGGATGGGAAAGAGACGGAAAAACAGAGAGCAGGAAGAGCGAGGCTAACCTGGAGGAAAGAGAGGAGAGTTAGAACAGGTAGAGGTTCTGATGAGGCCGATGATGAGGCTGATGATGAAGATGATGAGGATGATGACAGGTGAAGATCCCAGGCGGTGCGCCCTTCCTCCTTCAGTCTTTGCTCCGTCTGATGAGGAGAACTTGACCACATCTCTTCCTCTGCTGCATCTTTTCAGATAAAATGAACCCATCCGGATCAGAACCGACTTCCTCAGAAACCTGAAACCCACCGAGAGGCAACAGAACCAGCCAGCACACAGTAACCGGGCCGACAGACCCGGAATGGACCTGGAACCAGAACCTTGTGGCTGTTGTATTGCAGCTGTTTCTGCTGTTCTGTCAGGAGCGGAGTGCGGCTGGATGTTTGGATCGGACCGGCCCGGCTGTGAAACCACGTGGTTCTGCTCCCCCCTCGCTGCCGGCCATGTTGGACCGGCGGTTTGGTCCAAACTCAGTCTGTGGCCGGCTGGTTTCCCAGAACGGATCCAGTGGAACAGAAAACCATCCTTCACTTCTCTGAGCAACATTTTACCTGAGAACCAGGAAAACGCTGCGGGGTCAAGTCCCGACCTGCTGACCTTTGCCCCGTCTTCCTCTTTCCTGTCTGACATGACTAAAGGCCACCAGGGCCAACAAAACCTTTAAAAACTGAAACCAGCCTCCTGTATTCAGCTATTCATAGGTTAGAAACAGCAGAGCTGAAGCTGGATGGAGAAAACCGTGACCTTTGACCCTCCTGCTGATGTCACAGAACCTGCAGACCAGGTTTAAACAGACATTATATCTAACTAGGTTAGATTTCTGAAGCCCAGTTACTTTAAGACACAACAGTCCTAATGCCAGGGTCAGATGTTTTTAAGAAATGTGAGAATAAGATCAAATAATACAGAAAGACGAACTGAACTGATAAAAACCTGCATCATAATGAACATTGTGTAAAAGTTTAGTGTCACTTTTACAAATAAATACTCTAACAAATCAGATTATCATTTAAATGAGTTTTCAAAAACAAGCCTGATGAATATCAGTTTTATTCTATTAAAATGACCTTTTCTCAGTTTTACAACTTTTTTATTGTACTGATGAAATGAACTGATTCTCATAATGAGTCATTTTAAGAACCTTCCCGTTGTGCTGAAGCAGGAAAGTCGTTTCTGTTCTGATGAGCTTCTGATAACATAAATATTGTTCATGAAGGTCGTCTGCAGCGAAGGCGACTCTCAGCCTGCCCAGAACTTATCCATTTAATAAAGGTGTGAAGGTTTAGTTCTATGTGAGGAATTCAACCAGCAACCCGAAGCGCGACGCCGCGGCTCGTCCTGCCGACCGATGTGAGGAAGAAGCTCCTTCTTTGGTCTGTTTATGTCTCATTCATATCTCAGCGTTTCTGTTTGGGGCTTCGCTGCGCCGCGCTGCAGCACCAGTCTGTGTGAAGTGACCTCTGACCCCACAGGGCCGGCCGAGCCGTCGGTCAGCAGGAAGTGAGGTGGTCTGGATGTAAGCAGTCAGGATTCACCCCGGTACCTTAAAAGGCTTCATGTTCAGGAACGACGGTGGATCTCTGATCAGCAGATCCTCATTTGTACTCAGGACCAGAAATGACTGGAATATAAAATAACTTCAGTTGGTCTGTGTTCACACAGCAGGAAGCTCAGAGCTCTTCTGCCATGACGGCGGCTTCCTGCCTCGTTCATCGTTTCCGGCTCCATCAACGTTATGATTCTTAAAGATTTAAAACCTGGAAGTTAAACTGGACTGAAATGTTTCAGAAGATGAAGCTCAGATTTTCTTCCTTCAGTGAAATGATGAGGAAGACGAGCCTGATGCTGCTGTAGGAACCGGACCCACCGGGTTCCTTGGTTCTGGTGGTCCAGTCCAAGCACAGTCAGCACCAGAGAACCCATCCATCGTCTTCAGCTGCTTGTCCTTACAGAGAGCTGGTGCCAAACTCCAGCAGCCATTGGACTATAAAGAACCAGTCAAACATTAGTTGTGCTAATGCTAATGTGCTATATCAACGCTGTACTTAGCGGAAGCTAATGCTAAAGTGCTAAAGTGCCGACTCCCACCATGTTTCATTCTATAGTCGGTGAGTTTTGCTAACTCTGCTGCTAACTAAGCACACAGCAATGCATTCTGGGTACTGAATAAACATCACAGGCGAAGAACATGAGGAGAGGAAACGACGGTCCTGTTTCTGATCGATCAGCCTGACCTGCTCTCAGGTCAACATTTCATCTCGTCTTTCGGTTGAAGCCAAATCAGAACGAGCAGAAACTTCAAACCCTGCAGGACTTTAGCAGCTTCTTGGTCTTGAATCTGTAGCTTGTAGTGACTGATGGAAAATAATCCAGTGCCTGCAGGAATAATCCTGGTTTAACAGGCACCAGCCGAAGCTAACGCCGGTTAGCTTCAGCTAAGACCCCAGAGGCCGCGGCGATCCGTCCAGCATGACGGCGCAGGAGGTCAAAGTGCTTCAGCGTCCTGGTAATGGAGAGCAGAACTCAGGAGGTTTTACACGTTCAGCCAGAAGCAGCGAGGATAATTTATTCAGGCAGGACAGAATCTGATCTGGTGAATAAAGACCAACTGCTGCTGCGCTACTGGGAGCTCTGGGTGTCCACCAGCATCCAGGCTAATGGTTTTAACGGCGACCCGCTGGGGTCACACCGGGTCGGGTCGGAGCTGCTTCACCACAGAAACATCGGCGCCGATTCCAGTCCGGTCAAAGGTCACAGCCTCAGACTGACAAGAACCGCTTGGACCTGAAGGCCGTTGCTAACCGTCAGTCACGGTCCTGAACGGTCTGGACCCTCTGTCTCTGTGGAAACACGGAGACAGAGGGTCCGCAGCCAGAGGAAAGCCTCCATGTTGGAGCGAGAGTGGCTGAGTCAGCGCGGCTCCCTGCGGTGAGGTGCTGGAGGTTCTGATTCACAGCTTGTCGAACACACAGCCTTTGATCCGGGCCGAGTGCGCAGCAGAGCCTGAATCAGCCCAACACCTGGACCTGTGAGTCCGAGCCGCGTCCAGAACCGGAGCTTTGAAGAGCGAACGCCGCCGCCGCTGCTCCAGGGTTTCCGTTTGGGTCGCTTCGCTCTAACCACATGAAAGGGTTAAACCGGCAGCCAATCACAGAGCAGCAATCCCCACCGCTTCTATTCTTAGGATCCGACGACCTTTGAACTCAACCAGCACAGAAACCTCACCAGATTCCTGCCCTCTGATTGGCTGGCTGGGGACTGAACAGCCACATCAATGAAACACACACACACACACACACACACCGCCTGCATCGACCTTCGACCTCAAAGCTCGGTGCAGGGACTGATGGTTTTACATTTTTAAGTCAAATCTTTTCCAGAACCACCCAAAGTGTTCAGAACCAGTCAGAACCTCTCAGTTCCCAGTTCGGATCTTCTGCTGGAGCCAGATGAAGCCATCAGACTCATTGGTGGTTCTGCTGGAAGTCCAACAGAACCTTAATTCCCTCAGTACTCTCTTCTTCTGGCCCAGAAGGTTCTGCTGGACCGGTTCTCCAGGGATCTTCATTCTGTTTTCACAGCAGATCTTGATCAGATATTTTCTCTGCGCGGTCGTTCAGTCAGCTTCCTGTGTGAGCGGCCAGCAGAAGAAGAACCGGCCGACGTCCTGCTCCGCTCACGGCAGCAAAGATGGCCGCCGCCGCCGTCTGTGGATGGATGCTAAAGCTGCTGAGAGCGGCAGCGCGGTCACGGATCAGAACCAGATGAAGGAAGCTGATTCAAGGAAAACCCAACAGAGACCGGATGTTTGGGGTGGGTCGATCAGAACCGGCCCGGTGGATCAGAACCGGGCTGGTGGATCAGAACCGGGCTGGTGGATCAGAACCGGCCTGATCGATCAGAACCGGCCCGGTGGATCGGAACCGGCCCGATCGATCAGAACCGGCCCGGTGGATCGGAACCGGCCCGATCGATCAGAACCGGCCCGGTGGATCAGAACCGGCCCGATGGATCAGAACCGGCCCGATGGATCAGAACCGGCCTGAAGGATCAGAACCGGCCCGATGGATCAGAACCGGCCTGAAGGATCAGAACCGGCCCTGTTGTTCTGCTGTCATCTCTCTGTAATGGTTTTATGAAAAGTTGCAGCTCTGAGGTTCTTCATGTCGTTTCTGTTCTGAAAATCGGACGATAATCAGATATTTCCAGATGAAGGATTGAAAAGCGGCAGGAAGAAGATAAATGATGAGGAGAGAACCAGGAAGGAGCAGGAAGGACCAGGAAGGAGCAGGAAGGACCAGGAAGGACCAGGAAGGAGCAGGAAGGAGCAGGAAGGAGCAGGAAGGACCAGGAAGGACCAGGAAGGACCAGGAAGGAGCAGGAAGGACCAGGAAGGACCAGGAAGGAGCAGGAAGGAGCAGGAAGGACCCTGAAGCCTCGCCGCGAGGCTTCAGGGTCCTTCCTGCTTTTAATCTGCTCCAGTCAGGCAAACTGAACAGACTCCTATTTATCTCCTCGTCTCGTCGGACCTCCGGGGTGGAAAGGTGGTTGCCATGGTTACCGTCAGGGCGGCGTGGTCAAAGTAGCGGCTGCCCTGCGGTCCTTGGTGGGGTTGTGGCAGCTGCTGGCCACTAGGTGGAGCAGGCGAGCTCTGGCCTCAGTTTATTTGCCGCTGCACACAGACACACGCTGAAGAGGTTTACAGAAGGTGACACCCAGCGAAGTGGAGAGCAGGGCTGAGGCTCTGCCAACAAAACAAACACACCACGGCCTCCGCCTGCCGCTGCTGAAATATTCAACCAGGCGGACGGTCCTCATGGCCGCAGCATCATCTCACATCCATCTCCTCCAAATCCTCCCCGACATGTTTGGTGTCTTTGGAAACATGTAACATCCAGCAGACGTTCAAATGAAGCAGTGTGGTTGGTGAGCCGTCTGTCCCGATGCGCCTTTTCATTCCCGCAGGCATGAAAAGGAGCCAGAGTGCCTCAGCGGCCGACGGCTGTATGAAAGGTTCATGACTGGAAGGTGGTTAGTTATTTAAAGCAGCCACCGGCCCAGACACGCTCGCACCAACAATCCGCCCTGCACAGGCTTTATAAGGCAAGAGCGCGGCGATGAGCTCACTCAGGCAGCTTCATGAAAAACAAGCGTCCCACTCACGGCTCACACACTTTCCCCACAGCTGCTGATGTCAGAGCGGCGCGGGGAGAATCCCAGACGTCTGATCTCAGCCGGAAGCTGCAGCGCGGCGTCTCCGCTTCCTCTACACTCACATGTGACTGCAGATCCTGCGTCTTCGCTGCGCCTGATGTCAGCAGCTCCAGTCAGAAACCACCACTGGGTTCAACATCACCGTTAATTAAAGACAAACTTCAGCTGCTTCTCTTGTTCCCTGACTGGGTCCGTCTGATTCTGGTCGAACTTTTAACTCCTCTTGGAGGTTTGATAGATCTACATCCCATCTGCTTCACTAAAGGACACATTTTATTTATCGCTTTAAATTAATGAATACACCCCAGAGTGTACATACTTTAGAACATGGCAGATAGTCTGGATGATTTCCCAGAGAAACTCCCCCTGGATGACCCGGCCAGCTCTTCCTATCGCATAAAATAACTCTGATGTTTCTGTGGAAGTTTTTTTTCAGGGTCGTTTCTCAACCAAACAAACACGATGACACAGAAACCCAGCAGGAAGCTGTGGGAGCAGGAGGCAGGTAATGACTGGGATTACTGGAGATCAGGGTGATTAAAATCCAAACAAACCCGGCGTGTTCATGGAGAGGATGTTTCACTGCTTCTGGGCCGTCAGATGAAACGGAGATGCTTCATGTCAGAGTCACCAAACTTACCAGAGCTAAATGATTGTGTCTCAACTGAATGCGCTCATCAGGATCCTTTAAACAGATTCAGGTCCACTACGACCTCTGACCCAACCAGGAAACCCTTCACAGATTCTGTTTGGCTCATTTGGACCAGAACCGGCTGAAGGACTCCGCTCCTCTCCATCCCAGAGTCTCGCCTTCAGGTTCCTAATCCTGGTCACGCCTTCCTCTGTAACGTGTTTTCTGCCTTACGCCCGTCTCCCTTCACATCCGCCACAGCGCCAACAGGAAACGCCAGCAACACGGGCGAACGGCTGAGTCTCGGCACTGACTGATCGATAAGTTTAGTAACGGCCAGCTATGGTCCAGTCACAAGGAAACAGTAGAACTGGGGAAAATGTTTTATGTTGCCTGAAGAAACGATCGTAGAGACTCTTGGGTCGTTAGCGGTGGACTGAGGGGCGTCGGGCCTTGGAGAGAATCATAGCAGCGGATTTGATGAGCTGCTGGATCTGCCATGTACAGGAAACTTAGAGGTTCAGATGAAGAGGAGCGAGAACTTTGACACAAACAGGAAACCTTTAAAACCTGCCGACACGTCAAACATCAACTCTGATAAAAACTTGATCTGTTTATTAACTCCTGGTCTTAAATTACCTCAAGGTTTTATTATTTTTATTTAGTGTAAGATGTTGATGTTTGTGGTGGAAATGAAACCAGAAAATCTTCAGACGTTTTTGGATCAAGCCGTTGCTGCCTCATTTATCCGCCGTTAGCGTCTCCGTCCTGCGACGATGCTTCTGTTCGGAGGCGTTTCTCAACCATCTCACGATCGGCTGCAGCAGCCAGGACAGTTTTCACATGTTGGGCTGTTCGGGTCGGAGTTTCGTTCAGGAGGATGAAGAAGTTGGGGTTCCTCATCATCCAGAACGTCAAACCTTCAGAGGTTTATGGTTCAAGGTCCAACTCTGGCTTTCATCACCCAGAGGACAAACCGTCTGAAAGCCCGGAGGCACCGCCTGCGCGCGCTCAGCTCAGACGGTTATGACATCACATCCAGGACGGTTCTGGACCAGCTAGCCGATCCGTTACCTTCTCGCCCCGAGACGAGACGATGACGGCGCGTTGACCGGAGCTGAGCGCCACCAGACCAAACACTGGCCGCCTGATAGACGCTCAGCAGATGGAGGGAAGAGTCACGGTTCAGCCGAGATTTTTAACCCTCGCTCACTCCCAGCCGACTGCAGGCTGGATGTGTGCGGGGAAAAGTGCGATGCGTCACCGGCGGAGAGGGAGGCGGAGAGAGAGGGAGGAGGCAGCTGTACTTATGGTAGGAGGCTCAGAGAGTCGCAGCAGAAAGAGACCGGCCCACTCCGCTAAGATCATTCAACTGGTGAGCGAGGGAGCGCACTCAACTCTGACGGAGCGCGAGAGGGAGGGAGCAGCAGAGGTAAAGAGAGAGAGGAACTCCCTTCATCTGGGAGAACTTAGTCCTCTCTAACACACACACACACACACGCTCTGCAGAGATTCACCCCTGAACAGCCTCCGTCCTGCCGCTTTGCTTCATCCATTCATCTCCTCAGAGTTTCTCCTCTTCTTGTTTTCTTATTTCTTCTCTTTCTTTCATGACGCCTCCACATTTTGCAGCCATCTGTCCCTGACAAAAAGATAAGGATTACTCATTTTCTCCCTTGCCGTTGTGTTTTCTCTCTCGTTCCTTTGCAGTTTTCCCTCGTTTGGCAGGTGGACTGTGAGCTGAGCTGAACTTTCAGCTTCCAAACTTCTGAGCAAAGAGACGAAGGCAGCAGCACCGAGCACAGGAGCTCTTTCCTCTGGACTGAATTTTCATCGACTTTGGGACTTTTTGGACTCTGCCTGTCCTTCTGGTTGGCGGCAACATGTCTGTGTTACCGTTCCTCGGCTGGGCCCTTCTGGTTCTGGTTCTGGTCCAGGGCGGTGGGTCCTCGGCGGACCTGCCCTCCAGGCCGCTTTCCCTGACGCTCCAGGCGCTGCCGGACGCCTCCGGCGCCCACTGCCCGTCCTGCGCCCTGGCCCGGATGAGGCGCGGCGACGGGCCGGCTGCGGACGGCGACTCGCCGGCGTACGAGGAGGAGAAGGCGGCGCAGCAGGACGTGGTGGAGGCGGTGAAGAGGCACATCCTCAACATGCTCCACCTGCAGGCCCGGCCCAACATCACCCGGCCCGTGCCGCGCGCCGCGCTCCTCAACGCCCTGCGCAAGCTGCACGTGGGGCGAGTGGCCGAGGACGGCAGCGTGCAGATCGAGGGAGAGGAGGAGGCGCGAGGGAGGGGAAGCAAGGGGGGAGGAGCGGCGGCGGCGGCGGCCGGAGCGCGGGCGGGAGACGGCGGCGACGCACCGGAGACGACGGAGATCATCACCTTCGCCGAGGCTGGTGAGTCTGGCAGAGGGAGTGTGTGAGTGTGTGTGTGAGTGAACAGTGGCGCTGGGTCCACCTGCACTCGCCCAGCTGATCCGTCAGTAACGGCCCCCTGCTGTTCTCAGAGAATACCTCGTTATCTGCTGACCGTCAGCGGCGCCGGTCCGGGTCCGTTTGTGTTCCTGACACACGGTGGCAGCGGGGGGGCAGGTCAGGCGTTAAACACGGCTTGGTCACCTTTAACCTGCAGACCAGCTGCAGGGCACACTTCGCCCATTCTAACAGCAGTTTAACGCCTTTAAATCCGGGTCAGTGACGGGTCGCGGCGCCTGACGGTGAGCCGGGTTGGGGCCCGGTTCCGAAGGTCCGGTAGTGTTGTTTAAGCAGATGGAAGTGAGTTTACCTGCTGCGGCGGCTCACCTGTGGGCGGGACTCTGGATCTGCTGCGGCGGTTTGGGTTTCTGTAGGCGAGTCTGGAGCAGCAGATGGAAAAGATTTCCTGAATCTGAGCAAACAGCTTCACCGAGTCGGAAACGGGCCGAAGCCGCTGCCGAGCGGCCAATCACACGCCGCCTCCTGCACGGCTCGATCGGGTCCTCCTGAAACTCCTTCTGGGTCAGAACCAATCAGAACTTCATTAAATCTGATTCTGGTTAAACCCAGAGCTTCGTCTCACAGGCAGCTGGTCGCTCATTCTGGTTCTGGTTCTGATGGAGGTTTCGCTTGCTGCACCAAAACCCACATCTTCCTTGAATGTCTGTTCCTCTCCAGTTGTTGCGTCAGAACCCGACCCAGTTGACTGAACCGGACAGAATCAAGAGGTTCTGGGGATGAACTGGATCCGTTTGCCAAAAAGAACATCACTGTTCTAAATGAACTCGTTATAAATAAACTGATTTATATTTCATGTTGAAACTTATTTCAAAGCAGAACTAAACCCTGCATCGTGTCTGTCAGGCTCTGATCCTTCTGGGCCTCAGATGCTGGAGCAGTCGTTGCTTTGGACCCGGCCCGGCTCGGTTCCGACTGGATTCTGTCGGTTTTGCGTTAAACGGCCCCAGAAAATTCCCCTCCGTCAGCAGAACCTGGGAGGTTTTGGTACCACCAGAACCCGGGCGACGGTACCGGCCCGGTCCTCTGGTCGGGTTTATTGGGCTTTTATCTGGGGGTTGTCATGTGAACGCCTGACTGAGCGTTCGAGGAGGAATTTAACACGTTTCATGTTGCTGCCGCTGCAGAGAAGTTGTGGGACGCAGCTAAAAACACTTGTGGTTAGCCAGAGCGCGCTTTATAGTCAACATCTTGAAGCAATTTTCCCGTCCAGCGTAAGAAGAGGCACATTGCAGATGAAGTATTTACATTTGTGTCGAGTTGAGAATGATTCGATCACAAAGCAGCTTCAACGTTTTTCCCTCATGAAAGAGAAGCAGCCGAGGTTCTGCTGGGGCAGATCTGGTTTCCAAACAAACTACAGCAACACGACTCGTCATTTAATGGCGTCTCTCTGGGAGCAGATTCCCTTTTAATGCCTGAGTTTAGACTTTAGGTTTGGAGCTAATGAGGCCATCAGCTCAGACGCTTTGAAGCTCTGACTCTCAATTCTTCATTCAGACCTGGAAAATATTTTCTGCCACATCAAGAGGATCCAGAAATGCTCACAAAATAAAAACTACAGAATCAAATCATAGAATGATGTGATCCACTTAAAGCTGCAACCACTTGAGTCTCATTTCAGATGAATTGTGACTGAGATGATCTAAACCCAGATAAAATGTGAATTCTGGTCCAAAGGAAGAAGAAAGTTTCCTCAGGTAAATAACACCTACCAGCAGGGGGCGCCTCTGAGCTGCTCTGACTGGACCAGGACCGGTCCAGTTGGTTAGAACCACTGATGAAGAAAATTAGAGGATGTAGAAAAGCTGGATTAAACATCAATTTTATGATTATTTATGACGTTAAGAGATGAAACACAGAACCGCAGATGAATTTAAGATGTTATTAAACAAAAACCCTGATCTTCTAAATACAAACATGTCATTCCAAACTGGCCACTAGGTGTCAGTGTTCGTGTCACTGCGTTGAGCGATAGCTTTGTGAGCTAACTCTAGCTTAGCCCCGCCCACTTTCCCTACCACTGGGTTGAGAAGGAGCATCTGTCTCCGTAGAAGATCTCTGATGGAAACCAGCGGTCCAGTAAACTCTCCCAGTCTGCAGAGCGCCTCCATTAAATGCATATGAGCTTTCCGTACCAGCTGGCCCTGCAGCCTCCTGGGAAAGAAGCGGTGCATTCAGGGAGCGCAGTAATTATTTTGGGCCGTGGAGATGGCGGGAACGGGAGCGCAGGGATGACTGGGTTCTTGGCGGAGACCAAGTGTCAACCTCTGTTTAGCAGCTCAGGGACAATATCCATCTGTCCCCTGTGTTTTCCTGTCCTCTGTTTAGAGTCCGTCCCTGTTTATCTTCCCGCTTCTCCCGTCCCTCACCACACACAGAGGACAATTAGGCTAATTGAACTTAATTGAACACATCATTAGCGACATTCCTGAAAGCACTTTCATCCGCCTGCTCCGCGCGCTAACCCGGCTACCCCTCGCTGCTCGGCCCGCAGAAGAAGCCCGTCTTTGTTGGGTCTATTCTGGCAGCGCCGCCACCAGCTCGGGGTCACTTCGCTGACCTCTGATGGCAACGGGGAGCCGCACGGCCGCCGCCGATTGGACGACACGAACATCTGTCTGATGCGGTTCTGCTGCGATGCCCCGGTTTGGTTCTGGTTCTGTTTATTCTGCGTTCTGTCAAGTTTTCTCAAATATTTTGTCATCTGGTTCTCTAAGGTCATGTTCACGGTGCGTTCAGGGCGTGTTTACGGTGTCCATGGTGCGTTCAGGGCGTCCGTGGTGCGTTCAGGGCATGTTTACGTTGGTGTCTGTGGTGCGTTCAGGGCATGTTTACGGTGTCCGCGGTGCGTTCAGGGCATGTTTACGGCGGTGTCCGCGGTGCGTTCAGGGCGTGTTCACGGTGTCCATGGTGCGTTCAGGGAGTGCTTACGGCGGTGTCTGTGGTGCGTTCATGGCATGTTTACGGTGGTGTTCGCGGTGCATTCAGGGCGTGTTTACGCTGGTGTCTGCGGTGCGTTCAGGGCGTCCGTGGTGCGTTCAGGGCATGTTTACGCTGGTGTCTGCGGTGCGTTCAGGGCGTGTTTACGGTGTCCGTGCAGTCGGAGCTGCAGCGGTGGAGTTTTGTCCCGCTGCCGTTGTCCAATCACCTCATTTGGCTCGGCTTTGATGTGTGACAGAGATGCTCTGTGCGGAGAGATGAGTCACTCCATAGTAAACAGCTGCAGACTGGGAGCAGACCCGCTGACACGGAACATGACTGGATTCATCCACCACTGGAAGTAGATCCGGCACTGAAAAACAAAATCTTATTTACAATTTTCATTCTGGTTCCTAGTGAAAATATCTGTTGACTTCAAAATAAGACAAAACTAACTTAGAAAAACCTTTCAGCAAAATTTAGGAACCTGCTTTGAGTCAATCATTTTTCAGTATTGATATAAAGTTCTAGTTCCACTGACAGATTATTTCACTTCTACCACGAGAAAAATGTCTTGCTAAGAGTGAAATAATCTGTCAGTGGAAATATAACTTTATCGATTTTAAGGAATTATTGAGTTAAAACTTAAAGAAGCTTTTACACTTAAAACAAGACAAAACTAACATCTGCTCTGGAAACTGGACCTCGATACTCGGTGGGACTTGATATTTTTGCTGAGTACAGGATGTTTTAAATGAAGTCTAGGAGTTTAAAGTGATAAAGAGAACCGTCGTGTTTGTCAGTAACCTGTGCAGGAGGTCAGCTGACCAAGCAGCTTCACCTGGTCACCTGTTCTGGTTGTTACCTGGAGTCCAGATGGTTCCTGTCCTCCAGGATTTGGGTCCATTTATAGACCTCAAGTCTCTGTGGACTTTTGAAACGTTTCTTCAGGAACCGGATTTATCCGGAGTTTCTCCTGACATGGAACGGAAATCGTCTTCTTCCTGGTTCTGAAATCTGCAGAGCTCAGCCGGTCGGGTCCGACGGTTCTGTCGGCGTGGCGGGAAGCGCAGCAGCTGAGGGCGGTTTGGACCCGCTCCCTGCTGACTGAAGCTGGATCCGTTTTACGGCTCGGTTTTATTTGCCTCTAACAGCCGGCGCTGTTCACACCCAGCGGCCCGCCAAGCCGCACGTGGAACTGATTCAGAACCGCCAGTAGAAACAGATCCCACTGGCTTCAAACCGGGCCGAACCGGCACCCAGCAGAACCAGCAGGTTCTTACGTTCTGGAGGGGACGGCGTCTCCAGGTGAACCGGGTCTGGAACCAGAACTCTGGTCTGGGTTTGTGGTTCTAAGCCGTTCTGGATCTCTGAAGAACATATCTGGGCAGGATTCTGAGACAGAACCGCTCTGGTTCTGGTTCTGGTCGTGTTCAATCTGTCGAGTGACAAAATGTTAATGATCCTCATTTCCTCAGTTCTGCTCTACAAATGACCTGAGATTTTCTGTGAATTACTCAATAAAAACGTCTTAAACTAACCGAGTTTATTGAGCCGCATCGACTGAAACGACTTTTTACAAACCGTGAACTTCCTGCAGACAACAACGTTATGAGCTGCTGCTGCAGAAACTCTGAACTGAATCGACAATGTATTTTGGTTAAGGTTAGCATCGTGCTAGTCATGGTTTGGGAAAGTTGGTTAGACATAAGTAGTTACTGTGGAGTTACTATAGTAACAGCTGATACACATATAAAACCCTGATTTGGACAGAAGATGCTGTGAAGAGAAAACTGAAGAGGATTCATCCAACATCCACAGACTGATGACATCAGCAGCAGCTGACGGAGGTCTGAGGTGAACTTTGACCTTTATAGTGGATGACTCCAGTGTTTCATGAGAGAAACCAGAACATCTTAGCATTGGGTCATCAGCTGCTAGCTGAGCTGCTGCCTGAAGCTAACTGGGTTTAAACTGGACAAATCTTAACTGGGTCGAGTTAAACGGACCCAGTCCGTTTAAATGTTGCGTTTAGTGGTCTAAAAACAATCAGAAATCTGAGTTATTGATGGTTTGCTGCTTTTAGTTTGGGCAGTTTGGCGGGTCTAGTGGGTTCTGGGGTCCAGACAGGGTGTGAGGTAAAGTCAGAACCGGCGGGTCCAGCTCGGTTCCTCACTGGGTTCTGTCCTCTGCTGAGTGGATCTGGTGAATTTCTTCCTCGCGGTCGACGGCGCTTCTCCTGAACTCGGATCCACCGCGGGTCGGCCCAACGGATCCAGAACCCCAGTATGGACTCCTGGGGTCCAACTTTGTGTCAGAACCTCAGATTTTTATGTTTGTTTTGGTCGTAAATGTTCTCACAACGAGCTGCGGATAATTTTAACGACTCAACAGGAACAATCCACAGAATCTGCATCTGGAGTGGCTTCAAAATTCCCCACAGTGACGGACAATTATGGGATGCATTCTGCAGATTGTTTTCATTAAAGCCGGAGCAGAAGTTCATGAGAAAAAATGAAAAACGTTCAGATCGGCTCTCCTGCCAAGCTGCGTCGGGTTTTCATCCATTAGTCAGTCGGATGGATTTTTATTTGCTTCTCGCTTCAGAGACAAACTTCTTGGTTCTTCCAGCAAAAGACAAAAATCCAGCTGGAGTTTCTCCCTGCTGGTGGACCTGGTTCTGTTGCAGTAAGACGAGCCGGAACCAGAACACCTGCATTAAACCTGATCTCTGGGTTTTCTCTTGATTCAAATACAAACACATTTATCCATTTTGCTGTAAAGTGGGCGGAGCTTAATGAAGGTCCAGATTATTCTTGTTGGGCTTCAGGTTGTTGGACCGTTCCCTCTGGTTCTGTTGGTTCTGGTATCCTGAACTGAGCCGTCTGTCTCGGTTCTTGCTCGTTCCACCGGTTCTAAAACATGGATCGGATCATAGCCACGCCGAGCTTCTGCTGCAGGACCGTAACCTGATCCAAACCTGCACGATTTAGCCAAGCAGAAGAAGAGGCAGTGCTTGGAACCAGAACCGGCTGGTTCTGCGGCCCGGTCCAGTCCAGCCGGTCCTCAGAAAGGATGAATGAACAGAACTCTTTACTTTCTGTCTCCTGGAGGTGATGATGATCTAAGTGAGATAATCGCCTCCGAACGTCTCTTAAGATGCTCTAATGGACTCAGTGAATCGCTGCCCGCCTCCACACACACACACACACACACACACACACACACACACACACACACACACACACACACACACACACACACACCCCCCA
>CAEGAE010086574.1:0-14881 GCA_903067095.1 Girardinus metallicus | reverse complement strand
AATAGAGTTTAATAACTTTAGCTAACATTAACTTACAGCAAGGTAGCATTGGCTTGAATTGCTCACAGTTAACATTACAAAGGAAGAGAACATAGTCAATGTTATTTCGTCAAAGAAAATGTAAAGTCAATAAGACACATACCTCATATGTATTAGGTGACATACTTCGGCTTCTTTTTAAAGAAGCCGTCAGGCTTCTTTAAAAAGAAGCCGTCAGGCCTGACGGCTTCTTTAAAAAGCCTCTTGTGAGGCCAACCTAACTTGTGTTAGGTTGGCCTCACAAGATGGATGATTTCTTCTTCACCAACACACTGCACGCCTGTTCGTGCAATGCTGCCTCTCCCTGGTAGAGATGGTGTATTGCACTATGTAAAACGGCCTTAAATAATGTTTCAAATGCAAAGTTTATAAGTGCTTTGTAGACATCTTGCTGTAAACTTCAGATCAATTAGATCAGTTAGAAATTTAAGCCTAAACAAAATGGCAGAGCAATAGAATATTACCAGATAAAGATATTTTTTAAAGTTCAATCGGTAATACTTTTATAACAAATTTATGACAGATCACAATTTCTTGGTTAATGTCACGTTGTCATAACGAAGACATTTTTCTCTTGCTTAATGTCACGTTGTCATAACAAAGACATTTTGAATAATGTCAAGTTTGTATTAAAAGTGTCACGTATCATTGTTCTTCATATGTATTTTTCTAAACTAAATTCTTCAAGCTGAAGAGAGACCAAAATTATGATGAAATAATTATCTAGTTACTAGGGCTGTCAGTTTTAGGGTTGCAAATATGTAAGTGAATAAGTGAAAATTTTCAAGTTAAACATGCTAATAGACATTTAAATTCAACCAATTATGTCTTGTCCTAAAAGCTTTCAGAAATTTGTAAAGTCGGATCATTCACAGAAGATATTTTCAAATGTTTTAGATGTTCGAGCAAAATATCTTTTGAGAAAATTTCTTGTCTGGGTTTGGAGACTAAAGAACAGAATTGGTCAGGAACAAGAGGTTCAGACGAGATCTTAAAGATTCAGGAAGGACATTTTAAAGGGAATTGGAGGGAAATGTTTGTGTTGGTCCACTACAGTAACGACTTTTAAGCCTTATAAAATATTTTAGTTGAACCTCGTATTAATCCCGATATTATTAATACTTTTAGACGTGGCCCTATTACGTTTGGAGGTGATGCTTTAGAAAGAAAATCTAACATGCATGTATTACCCAAACAAATTGGAGAAGTTTAAAGTAATCCATGTAAAACTGCCAGCCTTTAATGGAAAACAAAGCAGTGTCTTAAGACTGAAATGTGAAAACAATTAGCAGTCTTGTCTTAAAAGTTTCTCCAGTAATTTCTTATCTGATCTACTTACAAACTAAGCATGCTTGTCAGTCTGATGAGTTATTGTATGTTGAGTCAGGAATCTGCTTTGTTTCCATGTGCGAGTTCAATTAGGTTTATTCTTTATCTTTTTATGGTTAGGACGAGCAGAAAGTAATATCTCAGCCGTCAGACCTTCAAACACCTCATCCAGTCGGCTGGATTTCCAAAATAATTTTAATTCCTCACAAATACGCTGGTATCTCCACTTCAAAGACGACGCAGAGATATGCCCTCACCAGCCTTTTCCTTTGCCAGAGTCCTTGGCCATGATGTCACATCCTGTCTAGAACAACAGCCATTGTGCTCGCCAGGAAGCGGACCTCCGGCACACAGCTTGTTCTTCCCGCTGAGGGTCATTTGGTTCGGCCTGACTCTGATGCTCCTGCGCGACAGGAAAAGTCAGGATGAATTCAAATCGACACGTTTCTGAATTCATTTACCAGCTACGGCTGTAGTAGCTACAACAGGTTTGTTATGAAGTTTAAGCTGCAACTTCAGCTCTGAAACTGACTGAATGCTTTCAAGGACTTTGTTGTGTTGAGCTTCTCAGTGTTATTAAAAGTACCTCCAAATCCTCTACATTCAGGAAGGAGGTCAACATTTTAATCCTTTTCCTTTGCACGAGAAATAAGATGACCGTTCATTGTTTAAGTCATTTGTGGATGGCATCGCAAAGCTATAGAGATGATTTTTTAACATATTCAGGGTAAAAATAGTTTCTGGTTGAGATGTTTTAGCCTATTTTATGCTGTCAGACAGGTCCTGCTTAAGTTATTTCTTCATTCTCCAAGTCAGGCAGTAGCAAGACAGAGATGTGTCTAAGGAAACTGAATCAAAAATTGTATTGATTAATTCATAACAAGGAAGCAGTTCATTGTTCAAATAGGAAAAGGTTGATCTTTTTTGCTCTAATAAAATTTTTACTCAGGCTGATACTAAAATCAGAGTGATCAGCTGAAATATACGTGACAAAAATTCTGTATGGCGGGGTGCTTTTTTAGTTCAGAAAAGGATCTAAGGAGCCAGAGGTTTAATTTTATCTTACCGTCACTCCCCACGGTCAGGTGTAGATTACAAAGTTGCGGAAGTTCAAGTGCTATCTGCAGATATCGCTTAAGAATGACTAAAATGTAAGCTGAAGCTGGACAGAATCAGCGCTGCTGAATTTCGGTGGCATGCACTGCGACCTCTGACTCTGTAGTGCTGAGTCTTTAATTTGGGTTGAGATTGAATCAAACTGGCTGCAAGTTAACAAGAGTAGTGAGCTGATGTTGTGTTTCTACTGGACACAATGAAGGGAGCGGCAGCAGCTATTTTCGGTCTGAAACCTCTATATTGCACAAAAGACTGAGCACTTCAGAAAAGAAAAATACATGAAAACAGTGCGATGGATCCCGGACTCATCCTCGGTTGAAATCATATTATTGGATCCTCTCGAATAACTGTAGGAGAAAGAGTTTTGTGTATATTTTGGATTTCTTATCGGAACTCACTTTTAGTATTACCATGTTGCCTCCTTTCTACAGAGACACAGCTTGTGCTGCTAAATGGTTTCAATTAGAGTCAATTTTTTTTTTTCAGCGTCGTTAATGTTTGTTGATTCCTAGTGCTGATGTGAACACTTTTAGCACTTCAGCTGTGTCAGCATCCCAAATGAACAAAAGATTCCACTCTGTGTGTTAACCTGCAGCTTCATTAAGCTAACGGAAGTCAATTAATTATGTTAACGAGCTGCGGTTAAAATCTCTCCTGGGGGGGGAACCAGGCTCTCCGTTAACCAGCACACGACTGAGGGACTCTTGGGTCGGCTCAAGCAGTCGTTACAGCTGGTTTCGTCGAGAATTTTATCTCTCCCTGGCCCTGACCTGCTTATCTCCGACAACTAGACTCACACACATGGAACAGACACACACACACTCATAGTCAGATGAGTTCCTGTCTGGTGGGAGGGAAGGTCTTGCTTATGCGCGTGTTGCATCGGACTGCTGTGACCTCCTGTGGACGTGTGAGTGGGATGGGGTGGAAGGAAGCCAGTTCACACAAGTATCATCCCGAATCCGACCCATGAGACCGTCTGATTCAGTCAGGCCATCCAGATTAGAGATGAAAAGCCAAGAGGAAAAGAAGAATAGTGAAAAATGTTACGCCTATGAGCAAAGTTTGTTCAAATAAAACAAAATCCAAGTGTGATCACTGTAAGACAGCCAGTATTTATTTATCTAAACTGAATGTCAGATGGTTTGATAACGAGAACTCCCATTTCCCACTCATGCAGACGACTTGACGGTCAAACACACACTCCCTTTTCCCTTTTGGCTCTCAGTAAATTCAGATATTTTTCATCTGTGAGACCTTCGTGTTTCTGTCTTTGAGCAGTGTTTAGCGTTAAAAATATAAAATGCAGGTAGTTTCACACAGATTCTTATACATTAACTTCTCAAAGAAAAGTCTACTTTTAAGACTAGACTTTTCTTTGTAATAAAGCTTACAGTTAGATTGACTTCAGTTATCCTGAGCTATCTTTGTCGTTATGTTGCTACAAGATTAGCTCAGATCCTACATGTAATCTATTGAACGCTGAATAGTTGACAGTAATTGTCATGTCAGACCGGCAGTAAAACTAAAAAAAAATTAGGTTTTGTGTGAAATCCGTAACAGGTATAGAATATCACAGCTTGAACTGAAATACAGGCTGTTCGTTAAAAGTTAAAAACTGCTCTGTCAGCTTCATTACACAGTGAGTAGTTTCACGTTTCATTGTGCGGCCTGGAGCTGGAACACTGTGAGTGAAATTAACCGTCATTTCTCTGAATCACGGGTTTCCATCATTGAGTGTGAATCTGCTTTGTTCAGTTACCCCGCAGTTTTCTTTTGGAATCAAAAAAGGATTTGCTCCTGGTCAGAACATGCGCTGCAGAGTGATATCACGCTGCGCCTTTAAATACGGAACACACTCTCTCGTATTCACAGCTGTGCTGTCTCCCACAGCGCTCCGACTGGCTGATGATTCATTAACAGACTCTGCTGGAGGTGATACACCTCTTTCCCCCTCACATGGGTCTTCATGTGTAAAGAACTGTTGGTTGTACGCTCTGTGTTGTTGTTTACTGTCGCTTAAGTGACATACACAACTAAAACTCATCATGAAATCAAAAGAAGTGCCAAGTTTTCTAGATGCTCCACTCAGATTTTTTAGGGGGTTTTTTGTTTTAGGGTGAACAAAGAAATTAAAGCAACACTCACGTAAAATCTAGTAGTTATTCATTTATTGGCATGGAGAACGCTAGCTCTAATCATAGAACATGTTTTCTATCTACCTTTGAGTCAAACGAGGGGCTATATGAATAGCTCCTATAAATTTGAATTACCTTAACTAAACTGAAAAGCAACAATTATACACTTATATACAAAATTATTTGCAACATTAAAGATTTGTTATTTAATAGAGTCACCTGTAACAAATATGGAGTAAATATCCATTAAATATTTTTGCAGTGGTTTTCAATATAGGCGGCTTCTTTTAGCCAGCCAAAAGGCAACCAAGTGCCACCACTTGCCGGGTATGTGAGGATTTGAGTTTTCAGTGTGTTTATTTAGGTTTCTGTGTCAGTTGAGTCTCTGTGTTGTCCTGTCTAACCCTTGACTGATCCCAGCTGTGTCTTGTTTCCTTGATTACTCCCTGTGTATTTAATCCCACCTGTGTCTGTGTTTCCTCGTCGTGTCCTTGTCTTTACTGTTGTCTAATGTCTTTGTCTCTTGCTATGTTACTCCAGTTGCTACCAGTTCTGAGCTCCACACCTTCTGCTCACCTGTGCTGCCTGGATTGTGTTTTTTCTTCATTAAAACCATCATCATCATTATTCAACAAACTTGGGTCCTCTGCTTCCATCCTCACCATTACAACCGTAAATCATGATAAGGTATCTCATTTAAAGAATTTTTAATTGTCGGCTTGACAGCAAGACAAGTGAAATTAAATTATTCTCAAACTGTAACTCTTTAAAATGTAAAGTTGCCCGCATGCTGTTTCCTAAACACATATGCCAGGCAGGTCTAAAACTGGGGAAATAAAGGGCGTTTTGTGAAACATTAAGTCTTCTAATGAGTTTTATCTATGTGTGCTGCTTTTGATGCTCTCATAAAATCATAACTTAGAATCAAAACATCCTGCAATATTAGGGTGGACATGATGTTTTTGCCTTGACATAACCATCTTGTTTTCTGTTTTTTAAAAAGGATCATTTTCTATGAGGTCTCGGTTACGTACCCTATGTACCCTGCAGACTTTGTCCAAGCAGTAAATCCCTCAGTTATTTTGTTTTAGAATGCCTAATAGTCTATCCAGAAAGCCCAATTTTTCCATCTCATGCACAGAGCCAATATGATTATTTTATATTAATAATCATGTTGACTCATCTGTACCACTGATAACCATCTAGGGTTAGGCCAACAGGATTTGGGTCCAAAAAAGCAGAACTGAAAGAGCAGCAGTAGTATAGCTGAGAGTATTTGCTGTTTATTCCAAATGAGACGGTTTCCTGGAAATAAATGGGGAACCATTTATAACCGTGGTACCAGGTTCTCGTCTATATATGTATATATATTTAAGAATAAGTTCAATTTCACTTTCTAGATTAAATGTGGCCATTAACAACATATTGAAAACACTCTTTATAGCATCAGTGACTTCTGTTACAGCTAGCACTGTCCAATTTCATAACGCCTGACCCAACAGGTTTGGCAGGTCACTGTTTGTGACCCTATACCTAATTTTTCAGTACACTTCCCATAAACTCAAAGCTTTAGCTCTGTGTGTGAGCTTTTATATCCAAACTCATGTGGTAAATGTGTATCCAGTATTTCTTCACATCCTTCTCTGATCCTCACATAATTCTGGTTTTGTCTTCAAAAGTCACAAACATTGTCTGCGGTTGGAAAAAAAAACAAAAAAAAACCCCACTAAAAATACTCAAGAGGTCACAGGTCACTTCACTTCCCATATTCCTCTCCCTATCTGGTTTTGCTTGTAAATGCCTTGGCAACCATAGCACCTTGGCTGAACTTCCTCTCCTAACTTCCTTACAGTGAGTAGGGAGGTTTAAGCCAATCCTTTTGCCTGTTTCCTTCTCCCTGACTCATCGCAGGAAGTCCTTCTCTGTCAAGGCCTCTTTTTATTTAAGGACATCAAAATAAAAGCACTGCATGCTGACCTCCTGTCAAAATAAGAGTTGAGCCCTTCACCTCTTTCTCTGAGAGGGGAAATAACATCCTGGACACAGTGAAACGTACATACTCATACTTTGACAACAGTCTTCCTGCCTCCCTCTGTCACTCCTTCAAATCTCCCAACCCTTTTTTTAATAAGTATGTATGTATATATGTGTATGTATGTATACTTCTGAAGAGATAAAGGGAAGATCAGCTCTGCTACTTCCTCAAGGTTGCTGCGACACTGATATTTCAGAAGCACATGTCAGCAAACCAGTGTGTTTGGCGTGGAGGATTTTGTCCTTCATAACTTAGAAATGATCTAAGTTCAGCACTAGTGGGGAAGTTTCCTTTCACAGCATTCAGTGAGTATTTTAATTGCAAACCTTGCTGCCGAGAGTGGACCAGTTAACTGGTAGCAAGGCCCTGCTATTTAACTAAAGTGACTTTAGTTTTCATTGAGGAAGACAGCATTGCCCCTCCACAACCTGCGGCTAAGAACTGCAAATATATAACTTTTCCCTCAGTTAGACAAAATGGGCCGTTTAGAAATATTTACAAATCCAAAAACCATTCCAGTTAGTTACAGTTATGGCATGTAGACTTGTATTTAAAATGTACTTGAAGTTCAACAATGAATGGGAAGTAAACTAACAGAAAAAGGAAATATCTCAGTTACATTAGTGCAGTGGTGCCTAAAGTTGGCCCTCGAGGGCCGGCATCCTGCATGTTTTCATTCTCTCCCTGGTGGTAGTAACAACCTTTTCAGCAAGTCAATGTTCTTTTTGGCCTTCTAATGAGCCATCATTTGGTCCAGGCAAGGGTGTAACTTTGTGTTGCAAGTTGGTGGGGATGAAGAGGAGCGGGTGATGTGGGGGAAGTGACCATTCACCCACAGTTACTGGAAGGCCTTTTCTTTTCTAGTGCTAAAAACAAAGCCAAAACTTACATGTGAATGCCAGACAGTCTTATTCAATAAATTAGGATATACGTCCTGGTCAGGCTTGTCAGATTAATTGCACCTTTTGAAAATAATCTTTTAGGAGGTGTTAAACATGCTACGAAATATAAATATGTTAAAACAAACATAATCTACATAATGTCTTTCACTTGGTGATGGAACTGCTGACAAAGGAACTTTTCAGTCATATTCTAATTTATGGAATCAGCCTTTATTTGCTCAACGCTTCCCTACAGTTGAAAACAGTTTCACAATTCAGTAATATTTTTTGTGAAGGATTATCACATAGTTGCCTTTTACTGTCTGATTTTATCAAGTGCTAAAAACATCAACAACATGAGATTCTGTAACAATCAAAATGTCATCAAACATTTCAAAAGCAGCATAAGTAACTTCTGTGTAAACCAAATGAATCCTTGTCAGTACAAACTTTGTATTTTTCAATTATGTGATTCTGATTCCCCAGCTGTCCCCTCAGTTGGTTGCAAAACATTTTTGTCCTGCTGTCTTACACACAGCAGATGAGATATGATGCGTCTTTAATATAGAAAATAATAAAGACGCAAAACCTTTTTTGAGTCTGGTTGGGGCAGATGTTGAATAGAGTGCCCAACGATGTTACTGGAATCTATAAAATGTGGCTTAAAGCAGAGATGCAGATGTTTGGTCATGTAAAATATATATTCTGTCTGCTAATAAATCTATAGTTTGGTTTCTTTCAGTTCTAGAAACGAGAGAACAAAGCAAATTTCTCTTTATAATGGCCCATAATTTAATTTTACTTAACAGGAGCCCTGATTTAAAATTTTAATTTAAAGAGCAACCAAAGAAATAATGACGCATTTGATGAGCAAAGGCTGGCCCGCCCGTTCCAATCCAACAGACAAGCTAATTGCTAAAAGTAACATAAGTTTTAAACACAAAAAACACCAAGCTGATTTAAAAACTGGCAAGAATCCAACCCGAAACAAACCAAACGAGAACTGAGAGACTAACCAACACAAGACCTAATTCAAGAAAAGCAAAACCGGTTAGACATAAACCAAAACAACAAACTTAACAAAAATATCGGGACTGGGATGATCAGCCCCTGGTGTGAGGAGCAGCCAGGTCTAAATAAACTGGGAACACTGGCCCAGGTTCACCTGGTCAGGGGCTAACTCCAGGCCACACCCACTTCACCTGAGGAACAAAGAGGCACCTGATCAGACAGGAGTCATCACACCGATACTTTCACACTAACAACCTATGATCCCATGTTCCTTGTATTTTTTAGATCCAAGTCCATGACTGAGGTACTTAAGACTTTTGTTTGACTACACCTATTGTCTTCATCAGTAGAGAGACTGATGAAGACTTACATTTGAGTTTGAAACGAACCAGAATCGTGATGTTTGCCCGTTTGTTCTCCTGACAACTTCTCCGCTGTCCATTCATCTCTCCTTGGAACACAGAGGAGGTCTTCTCAGCCAGCTGACAGCTGGCCTCAGTGTGTGCGGGTGTGTGTGTGTGTGTGTGTGTGTGTGTGTGTACGTCTCCAATCTCCATGGCAACCGGTTTCCACAACCCCTATTCTGCTGTTTGTTTTCTTGGCAAGATAAAAAAAAAAAACACAAACAGGAAGTGAAACAGAATGGCAGGAATGGGACATCCTGCGAGGGGTGAATTGCAGTATCAATTTAATCAGATCGCACACTAAAGCCGCAGTACAGCTTCCTGTCAGGCCAGCGCCATCAGATGGAAAATCAGAAAAGTGCACTCGAGTCATATTCAGAAGCAAACGACTTGGATGAAGGCGGCAGTGAGTGGGAGGATTTTTTTTTTTCTTTTAAGTTGTTTTTGGATTTTAATGACTGAATTATCACACTCACATGCACACGCAGATCTTATGAGTGATTAATGATGTTGTTCACTCCTTATGATAGCACAGAGTGTCTTGATGTTGTTGTTTTTAATCAGAGTTGCCAGTAGCGATGTTGACATCGGCAGATTGAACAGCTGCCGTAACTGGAGGCGTCACCACAGCAACTCAGACCCACAATGCCTCTGGATGAAAGCAGCTGTTCTGACCGACGGCAAAGAGATCCCTCCTCTCCACCCCGCCACAAAAAAAAAAAAGAAAGATTGGCAAGAATCTCTCAGAAAAATTATAACCAAACTCACAGCTTTAATGTAATTTACTAAAACAATGGCGAAAATGTTTTGACCAAACAGGTGTACAAGGGCAATGTTTGTCACGGGCTATTCTGTACTTTATTTATTCATTTTTGTAAAGTAAAATATTATAAAAGTTTCTATTGTCATATTTTTCCTCATTAATTTGGAGAGCTTGGATGAACCCTTAATAACATAGTCACGTTGACCTTTTAGTTGACCTCTAACTTAAAACAGCTTCACTAGTGTGTACAGTGCAAATGTTGCACTATATACCTATGATCTCTAAAATTATTTTCGTTTTGGCTTTAACAGAGGACTAACCACATTAATTAGCACTGATAAGGAAGCCTTAGAAGTATTTTTAAAATAATCTGATGCTGTTAAATGTTTTTTTTTGTTTGTTTTTTTTAAACAAAATCACCTGCTTAAGAGAGGACGTACATATTCATCTTAGTCTCATCAAGAACTTGGTTTCATTCAAAGTCCAACTAGTGTTTTGAAGACTCCACCTGTTTACGTTTGTGATGGTGGGACAAAGAAAAGATGACTTTTTTTGCTGCATCACTTCCAAAAAGCCAGTAGGCATGCCAGTTACCATGCATTTCATTTATTGGCATTGATCTAGATGAAAAATGTTTTTGGACGTTATACCGAAGACAGTTATTTCTTACATTGGAATTTTTCTCTACTGCATTAGTGTAGTCAAAAAAAAACAAAAAACTGAATTTTATGTCATTTTTCATCTGAGATTTATTTATTGCAACAAAATGTGAATTTAGCTCAAGCCAATGTGGCTGGTGTCTCACTTTATTGTTTTGATTCAGGTACAATTGGGTGAGCCATATTTTGTCAAGTGGAGAGAAAAAAAAAACTGATGAGCATCCACACAGCACTCTGTTTTGTTAACATTTAATCTTATTTTTCTTTCATCTTGATCAGTGTAAATCACAACTGGCACAACCATGAATTAATATACATGGTTGTGCTTAAATGTTTCAGGACACGTTTGAGTACAATATGCATAGTATGGAACTACAGCGATTAGTATTCGTAATAAGGAGTTTCCTCTCGTCACGCACGCAAGTGTCATATGTAGAAGAGAGTGACAGTGGCGCTTAATATTTAAGATCAAGAACTGTGACACGGCTATGTTTTGGATATGCTGATAAAGTCTGCACGTGTATTACTTACCTCCAAATCTAAATCCTGAAGGCAGGATCTCAAACAGCTAAAGAACCAGGGATTTGCTCAAGACTAGTACACACCACTGGAAAGTATCCAGGGAAATCCTTAAAAATAAACTAGCACTGAATATTTATATCGCAGTGTGGTTTTATTTCATGTTTGCTGTGAGCTGCCAAAAACCACAAAGGTCAGACGGAGTGGAATCCAAAAGTTCAAAAAGGGGACGTGTCCTCAACTTGCGAATAAACAAAAATCCAAATCCCACAGCGAATAGAAAAGTTTTATAGCTTTATGACAGCCAGAAAAAAATCTGTCGACTAGGGAAAGCAAAAACAAGAAAGCAAAGAGAAAACATGGCTGAAGTAATAAAGTATTCATAAATAGATAAAGAATGATGTAGCAGTCAAAGCTATTTAATTTGTTCAAAGCATCTTGGTGTCCATAAAGAACGACAAACATTCAGCTCAAATATCAAAGATGGATCAAGGCATGGAATGAGTTTGTTTGAGAATACTGTGACTAATTCAGTTAAATTTAAATGTGTACTTCCTGTTTTGACCGTGGGAAACGGGAGGCTTGTATTTGATTGTACAACAACACTCAAATACACGCCTATGTCCATACATTCAAACTTCTGGGAGTCAGCTGCACGGAATGCACACAGTGTCAGTGTTCGGTATGGTTCCCCATCCGAACCGCTGCTGGATCTTCTAGCGGAGAGAAACAGGAAATGGTAAAATAAACAGAACAGTCTGTGCGTGTTGTACGAGTTTCATCCCCTTTGTTCTGTTTTGTCCCAAATCTGACAAAGCTAACTGTACTAATGATGAAGAGGCTAACTACACACACACACACACACATACAGCGCAGCGCAGTGTTTAGTTGTTGGACAGCAGAATGGAGCTCTGTTGTCACATCTGCAGCCCTCTGCATTTTCCTTTATACACGGGCCAGGGGTTATTCCACCACTGGGAGGTCAAAGGTCAAGAGGTCGTCCTTAACCGCACCTCCTCCTCTCTGATGTCTTGCATCCTAAACTTGAGTCTCAGAGGGACTTTGTGAAAAAAAGAGTTGTTTTCTATTATGCCAGCAGAAAGCTAAATTAGGAAATGTTATATTACATTGTTAATAAATATTCCATGGTGCATTGTGTTTGAGGCTCTCGTTTATTATTAATAATATTTTTTTTATAACTGACAGACTAGGCAAAGAGAGCATTAATCAGAGAAACAGCCAAGAGGCCCATGGTTACTCTGGAGGAGCTGCAGATGCTGAATCAAATTACTAAAACTGATCACCACCCAAAACGCACCATCACTGAAGTGAAACTACAGAGGAGCTACATCGTGTCGGTCGATCACATAATATTTGCAACTTGACAAAAAAAAAAACACCATGACTATTTTTGCAAGGCCCTGTAGCCTTTCTGGCTATACGTATCCACACTTTTACATGTTACTGTATATGTTCGCCTTGCTTCCTGTTATGGTTTTATCTGTTATTTAATGTGTCGGCATACCCATGTATCTGTGTATCTGTTTTCAGATGTGAGCCCTCTGCGTCTAATCTGGAGCAGAAAGTCTCCACAGGAAATGCAGTCAAGAATGTTAGGACCAGGGATTTCCAGGACAACGTTCTCTGTCTCAAACATGACAGGGGTGGGAGATGCCAATAAAATAAAGTATGACTGATTTTTAGGGGTTTTATCAAAGTTTCTTGGAAAGTTGTTTTTTTCTTTGAGAATCATTATATTTAGCCTCTCTCTAAAACTGATCAATTTCTGTGGTCATTTTTGTAACTTTTTCCAATAGTTTTTGGATTATAACAGCTGAAGAAGAGACCACTCTGTATCCAGCTGAGATACCATCCTCATATCTCTCTTGTACCAATCTACAGCCGTGTAGTTCTACATTTAAAGTTTTGACTGCTCTTTTCGATCAAAATGGCCCTTCTTATCTGGTAAAGATTTATATTTGTTGCTAAATAATGATGTCATTTTTTTTCACGTATTGCCATACATTACATTTTAAAGTTTTCTTATAAAAGTTGATCATCTATGCAATTATATATTTTGCATTTCTTCTTTTTTCCAATGCTCTAATCCTTCCACATAATAATGTTTCTGCCTAGCGGCTCTTGTGTTTTGCGAGTATGAATCCAAGCAAAGTTATTTTAATTTTAAGTCTTACGGTGCCATCTGGAAAGAAAGCATGCTTGGATGCACAATGTGCAACACCATCATGAGAATTCCTCCCAACAGCACAATTAGGGGTCCCTCTGCGCTTTATAGCTCCATCAATAAGTACTCCAAGATATAATATATAGGCACATAATTTACTTTACTGCTGTTAAAGTGAGCCAAGAAAGTGAATTCCTCAAAGCCCGTACAGCTGAAATGCTTGGGAAAAAAGAAGAAAATGCCTTTTTAACAAGTACCTATCAACAGGAGCAGCGATATCAGTCCGAACTCTGTGATCTCTGAGGGATAAAATCAAGAAAACAATAAAGGCCAAATCCAGAATATGAGTGCGTGGGAGTAGGCGCTGTATTTATGCCTGTTATACCTGCGGGACTGTGTAAAACAATGCAGCATCATAATAAGTAAGTCATATATTTATCACCCGCTGTTTCAGCCCTGCATGTGAGCATGTCCTCATTAATCACAGCGGCATTGTTCCTCCAGCGAGATGCTCTGATCTCAGGAGGGGAACCATCTGTTGCTCAACATCTCTGCTGCACTGGAGAGCAAACAACCACACACAGGACTCCCAGAAAACATCTGAAATACAAGAAGAAAAAATCTCAGAGTGTAAGTCCACTGTAAATATTTGCTGCTCAGGGTCGTCTGCTGCTGTAAAATAAGTTAATGTTCCTAAAGCATTTTTTTTTTTCATTTAACTTTACTTTTTTAATTTGGTCAAAATAGGAATTTTGAACTAATACTCTTTGACTTCGTGCCCATGTGGGGTTTAAATGAAACCTGACAAAAAGGCCCTTTTTTCTTAACCACACTTGACATATAGCTAATAGAGATGTGTGTGATAGAAAATATTTCTCAACTACTCACCTAAACCGACCGATACAAACAATAAGAACAAAATCTGACATGTTTAAAACAATTGGGGTGGGCCACACATAGTGAGGATAGTGGTACCACAGAGACACAAGAAATAAATAACATCCAAAGCTCACTGTTACATAAGGTCTTTATTACCTTAAAATATATCTGTTCGAAGAGTTTTGTGCACATCTTTACTGAGGGTGTGCAACCATTTTTAAAGCTCTCTAGTGTTTTGTACCAGCTTCGCAAGTGTAAAATCAACCATTTGATGAAGATTAATTTTATAATCAAGATGTATTTATTCAGACATTTGTTAACATTGGACTAATACTAGAAAACATAGGAAGACCTAAATTACATTAATATTAGCTGTTTGGTTAGTTTCAAGCTTATTTTGAAAAAGACAGTCTCCAGCCTTACATGATATTTATTAAATCAATCTGTCTCTCGACCAGAAAACCAAAGTACCACTTCGGTCTCAATGAGTCGTACTGCTTCTTAGCGTTTCCCAGGATCCATTACCACAACATACCGCAAGCTCAAACAGATGGCAATATGGGACTTTTCACCAATTTTGCTTACGTAGCACTTCTTCTTCGTTCTCTTTCATATTGTACTGCTGCCATCTTGTGGTAGTGACGGGATATTACAGGCTAATTCTTAGGGGTAAAAATAGATTTTTTTTAGCCTGAGTCGTAATATGAACATACTTGAAACATATTAACTTATCTCACTCATCATCCAGATTTTTATCTGGATGAAGAGCTTTTAATTTAATGTTTTCTTATTTATTTTGCTCGATTTTACTTTGTCCTGAAAAGCTCATAGCTTCTAAAGCTGAGGAATTTAAATAGTTTTGAGAAAAGATGTAAAACTGAATGTTGCTTTTCTAAAAGTCAAAAGAGGAAATTATATATATA
>CAEGAE010086572.1:0-10585 GCA_903067095.1 Girardinus metallicus | reverse complement strand
TTCTTTGCTGAAACAATTTAAAATCAAATTTAGCAGCACTGATAATCTCAGTAAACAAATGTTACATTTATATATCAATGATCTGTGTTAAAATATTATCATTTATGGGTCCCTGAGGCCCCATAAATGGGGGCCTTATGGAGCTGCTGACCTCATTTGGATTAAACAGAAATGCAAATAACTGATATTCATTCTAATTGTTTTTTTGATTTGTTGTTTTTAAGACTAGTTGTCTTAAAAACAACTAGTCTTTAAACCCTGAATCTAATCAGTTTCAGGGTTTAATAGCGTTTCACTGGAGATGTTTTTTCCGTAACATATAATTACCCCATAATATTTCCTGTCTACTTAACATCTTTTAATACAAAAGCACGACCACTGTGCCTAGCAGGTTTTCTGGGGGAAACCCTGCGGTGCTGATCTGCTCTGCCTCCCCAGAACCAATCAGTAGAATTCAGCCTCGTGCACTACAAACCCGTAAAAATTTCTGAAAATATTGTACAACAGCCAAACCAGAAATCCTTTAATTCTAGCTTAAAACCCACCTTCTACACCTGCTTTGTCACATAATTTATGAATCATTAACCAGCATTTGATGTGTTCATTGCACCACCCAGGTTCGTGAACCAGTTTCAGGACTTGATCAGAACCCCTCAGAGAAATAGTGCGATTCGGGTATCTATAAAAACAGACTTTAATGCCGGAAAATGATCAAATGTTACAAGCCATACATTTCGTACAAATGGAACAGATGCAGAGTTACATTCACCGTCCAGCGCTGGGATACACTTAGCTCACCTTAGGGGTGACACCAAGTGAGGCAAAGATTGTAGTGCGAGTTTAGCTTTTTATTTTTCTCTGCAATCTGTAAACTCCCTAAAGGGTCATTTAATCAATTTCAGTCTGTTTATGTATGACTGGCAGATGTCACACAAACATGGTTATGTAAGCTGCAGTGTGTGTAAGCAGATAAGAGGCTAAAAGAGAGGAAAAGACAGAATTCATAAAATGACAGTACTTGGAAGAGATGCAATATTTCTGTTGCGATATGGGGTACTTCAGGTTACCTGGCTGCTGAAATGTGCTACAGGCTTCAAATGAAACCTTGATTTGATCATTAACTTTGACGAAACGCTGCAGGGGCAACTGCAAAGCTACCTCTCATCCATGCGTCTAGACATCCTTTGTTGGTCCTAACCTTCACTATTCCTTCAATCATCACCCCCTTCAGCTCCCTTAATCCACAATTCAATGGCAGCATTCTCTATCCCCTGTTAGTTTATGAACTATGGACTTCTTATGGGGGATCAATATCTAGTCTAGGATTTTACTTTTGCCTTTCTTTAGGTTCTGTTCTAATTCCTTCTAAAGCTCTTGAAATACTTTGTCACTGGAAATGAGCTACACACACACACATATATATATATATATATATATATATATATATATGTATTTAATTAAAAATTACCTTTCCTTGAGGAACGATGGTTAAAAACTGGCATTTATGTCCATCACCTAAAATAGCTTATCTCAGCAGCTGTTTGTTCACCATCCCATTTTAGTTTTAGAATGCTCAAAGGGACATCACAGGTCCTGTATCTATGCCTCTTTCAAGCCATGCTCCTAAGTCTGTGAGCTCGGCTCAACGCCCATGTCCGTCTTTCGTAAAGCTCCACAGCTTTGCCTGGTTCCTAAGTTTCTTAAATCCAAGATTTATGTGAAATCCCTTTGGCCAGTTCCAGGCCTCCTATTTGGATCATTTGCAGCCTCACACTGCCCTTCAAGGCTCAGTCATAGCTTCCTCCCATCAATCCAGCTGCTGGTCATCAGCGGCATCCTCCTCTGGTATCCTCACAGACCTCTCCTCCATTCTCACCGCTCTCAGGCAATGCTTACCCATTGCCTGAGAGCAAATCACTGGTGGTAGAGCATTTCAGCAATTCTTACTTCCCTTTCTGCCTAGGTGGACAGCCATGCTGGCCCCTTCAGTTGGCCAGCAATTGGTCGTCATGCCGAACAAGACTCAAACAGCCTGCAGGCTATGGCCTGGCCTTGGCCCAGCACCCTCATTTTGGGGGAAGACTACCCTGAGCTTCGCCCCGAGCCGATCATCCAAGCTCGCGGTGATTCTCAGCATGCACATCTTCTGCTGGTGTCTGAGTGCCAAAACTTTGGGCCAATAAAACTTTCTAACTTCTGCTTTTTCTCCATGCGAGTCTCCACAGATTGAAATGATACTATGAGTACCAGAAATATTTTATAGGATACATTCCTCTAATGTAGAACTATGAAGCCCTCAAACCATTGTAAACGTAAAGTTTCTACATGAAGATAAACTAAAAATTTCCTTCTTAGTTAATTGAGTTTGTGTCAAAACAAATTTTGAAAGCTTTGAGTATTGTACTTTTCTAATATGTCCGTTTGGCCACAACCGTACTTCTCCATCGTGTTGCAAACAGAGAAATGGAGCAAGAGGCTGTGAGAATCACTTTTTCAAGAGTTCTGATAAAATACTGAAAAGATGAACATATAGAGGATTTAAGCATGCTACACACTGGCGGTCTTGGAAAACAAACATAAGCTCTAGTGCCTCAGCTGGACACAAAATCTTTGTTTTTGTCCCGGAGGATACATAACATGGCTGCATTTTAAAAGTGATATATTTTCTCATCTTTTATAGCTAGTGCAGTAGATCATTTATGAACTTATGGTGAGCAAAGAGTACAAACCTGCCGGCTTATAATATAACAGCAGACACAGATGCATATTATTTTAATAGAAGTTTTTTTTTTTTTTTTTTTAATGTGGATTCACTTTATTCTTCTTTACATTTTACCTTTTTGCAATCCTGGTAAAGAACAGTCGTTTCCCCAACTGTTCCAACTCTATGTCCGTTGCATTTGACACAAACCGAAAGTATTGTCTAAAAAAATTAACAAAGATGTACTGCTCCACTGGTGAAAGTAAACCTTGGCATTCAGACAACACTTCTGAGTGCTACACAACTGAACAGGACATGTAAAAACACAGGTATTTTTGTTTTATTGATCTTTGTCACATTAACATGTGAAACGGAAACATTTAAATTTGGCAAACAGAAGAAATCTATAAGAGGCAAAATGTTTTCAAAGACTAGATTCACAACATTTTGTCATCAATATAATTGTATAATTGGTAAGCCTGCTGTTAATATCAGCTGGAAATAATCAGTTTTGTAAAAACTTTTTTTTTTATTTTGTTATCTGGGATACCGTCCAGTCTGTATTTTCTTAATTTATCTGTCTTCAATAGCTAAACACATTGCTCAATAAGAGAACTACAGCTCTTGTAGTTCATACTTTAAGCCACAGGGTGGAGACAAAGCACTGCCAGGTTTTGTTGTGCTTGTGAATCGACAGTTTATGCAAATTTTCTGTCATTTACTATTTCAGATTTAGTTTCTCCATACACATTAGGAATATCACAATAACTGCAATAATACAACAGGCAAAGTCACAACAATTAATAACATGGGTCAAAGCTGGCTTTCACCTATAGTAAATGTGTTATAAAATATAAAAAAATAAAATTTTGATCAGTCCTCCTAGACTTGATTATAATGATCAAACATAAAGACAGTATTTAAATCAGACGTAGCTGGCATTGTCTGTGTCTATGAGAAGCCGACATGCTTTCTGGTTTATGGAGGTAAAAACTGAATGGGCTTCCTTTATTGTCAGCTGCTGACCAATGGCACGATGCTGGGCAAAAGCTCCAGAGTCAGTCACAAAAGTTAACCTTTTGTGAGCACTCTGGATTTCTACAAGGAAAGCAATCATCTTCCAGAGGAAAACGTTTTCCTAGGGAATATTTACCACAACATTGCTTGTTTTTTTTTTCTTTCTGCTTTTACTAGTTTTTGTTGCCAAACCACAGCCTGTCTGTGGTTCCCCTCAAACGCTCAGTGACATGTTGGCCGTCTACCTCTGAGGCAGCTCTGGCTCTGTTAGTGGCCGCTTTGAACTAAGCTGTGGTCGTTGGTGTGTGTGATGCTGTCTTGTTTTTGGGATGGTTAACAGAAGTGCTGCTCTGAGGAGGAATGAGGAGTTTCCAGTGACTATTCGTATGTAAGGCTAGCCAGTGTGTGTGAGCGGTCTTGCTTGAGGTGAGGAAATAAAATCCTAAAATCTGCCAATGTCACAGTCTATCCACTTTTCTGCTGCACAGGCATTCCATTTTCCTTATGACAAACACAGAAACACATCTGCTAAACGGGCCCAATTGAGAGACATGAGACAAAGCAAACCTTGTGCAAACACACATATTTCACATTTAAGTTCATGTTTAATGTGTTTAGTGTATCTTAGAAACAATATCGAGTTGCTTTTGACACTACAACACAGAACCTGGGAACTTCAGGAAGTGTTTTGTGTGGAGCAGTTGTGGAAAATAAGTATCCAAGAAGCTGAAGATTAGAGTTTAGATTTGCTCTGCTCTGCTCCTGTCAATCACACATCCCAAGGAATTTGCAACCGACTCAACCTGCAATTACAGCAAGTGACAAGATGGAGCTGGAAGACGTTAAAAGCACAAGAAGTTACACTGGTTTCTCAAATTATGGTACAAAAACGAAAGCAGTTGGGTTTACTTCAGGCTTAGGCCTTTACTTAAAGTTAATTGGTGTGGTCAGGTCGGGCTCTGACACAATGCCTGCAGATTCGGTCTGGGTCGGGCTGGATGGACAGCAGTTAGAATGATCGCTGTTTAGAGAAACAACATTTTTGTCAAAAGAAATCAAGCTAACAACTAATCAGAGCAGGATTAACAGCTTCCATCTTAAATGCCTCAAACTTAACACTTCATTCACAGTTCTAGCATACATGCTAATTTTGAAGGGCTGTAGACAGCGCTGAAGATGTACAAACTGTCAAGCCTGCGCTCCTGTCTTATTTCATACAGGGGTTCGCAAGTTTTGTAGCCTCTACCAAGAACAGCCAGCAGAAGATCAGACTCTGTGGTGTTGTGGTTGCCATGTTTCCTTAACATGTAAAAGGTCTCCAGATCCAAACCAGACAACTCCCCCATCCCCTAAACCCAAGGGATCAAGTTTATCACAGGATGTTGTAGGTGAATACACTGATCTGGGACATGGAGTCTCCTCTAGTGTAATGGTCACCACTCTGGCCTTTGATTCCAGAGATATGAGTTCAACTCTGAGTAGGACCTTCTGCCATTGCCAAACATTTTCTACAAAGCAACATTTTCTAAACAGTAGCTGTTTTCAGGCTTATTGAAGTTTCTGTGTTAGAGAATGAGGACTTTAATTTTGATTCCAGCTTTCAATAGGTCAGATGCAAAGATAGGTGAATCAATCTGAGCTTAACAGTTATTGATCAGGAGCAGCACATTTTGTCTGCAGTTGCTGTTGTTTCTAATTTATTATTTCTCTAACATTAGTAAGAAAGTTATTATTTTTGTTTCTAATTATTGTGCACACAAAACTATTTAATCAAAAATTATCTTAAAATCTGATTATAATTGAATTTATTCTAAATATACTAAATAATCCAAAATATTATGCTATTTTGGATAGCATACTGTTTTATAGATGCCAAATAGTTGTACTGAGTTTTTTTTAGGGCGTTCCACATAGCCTTTTTATTCCTTTTCCATATTTACCTTCAAAGTTTTCTATAAATAGCTTTACCCTGACACTGTTTTGGATGCATCACTGGCTCCATTTCTAAAGCTGCAGCTTCGCATTAAGCAGCAAATCAACAGGACTTGTAGCTAATTTTCCACACATTTTCCTGCAGTCATTTGAACTCCTGAGTTTTTTCAGGGTTCGAACATTGCTTTGGTGCTCAACCAGCATCTGTAATGAATGACCAAAGGGGCTGTGGGGCTTGAAATGATAACAGTGCATGAATAGATTCCTTTCCTCTCTTTGATAGCATCTGCCTGTTTTGCCCTCTGGGTTTATTTTGGTTGAGCTACATCTGCTGGGTTCAGTGATTCTAAGCTAAGAGGTTGATGTTGCTTCAAACACTGACTGGATTTATGGGACATTAGCCAGATTTTTGTAATAATTTGGATATCATTTTGAAATGGGTAATTTAGCAGAACTTAAAAATTATACAATTTTAAAAACACTTTGAGCATGCTGAAACCTTGCATGCAAAATAATGTATGAGGTCCATTTAACAAAGCAGCTTTTGCAGCTTCCTGCAGCGGGCACAGGAAGTGTCAACTTCCTGCTGACCTTATCTATTCATGTAGTCAAAGCTACATATACATGCTATATCCTGACAGGACTGCATGCTGCCATCATGTAAAAAACTGAGTATATCAACTTTTTCTGTTTGTGCAAACAGAAACCCACATTGAGTTTTAGACTTGCTTTGATCCAGCTTCAGAGGATTATCCTCTCATGTTCTCCATGTTATCACATTTAGGGAAACCACAGTGTAAGGGAGCCTATCACAAAGTTAACTGTCTCCTCCTGGTACAGTCCTCTCTGCTGATTCACCATCTTCCCTCCTTCTTGATGACATCTGTCCCGTTTCCCAGCTGTCCTCCTCGCCTGAATAACTGATGACTTCGTGAATTTGCACAGTAAAAGCATCTTTCTGCCTCGCATAGCTGTTTTGGACTGTGTCACTGCAAAAGACTCTTGATGGTCACGATAATCAAAAACTTAGGATTTGTGGAAATGCTGTCCAGGCAGACAATAGAAGATGGAAACAAAGACATGCAGAAAGTTAAATAGCCAGTCACACAGCCTCAGCTCAACTCAAACATGGAAAAGTCAACCTGGTGAAGTTTTGTAGGGAAGACTTTGGTTGTTGATGGCTGGTCAAAAACAGCTGACACAATGAGATTAAATTATGTTTTAGTTTTATGGTGAATGACCTAAAAAAAGAGTAACGGCAAATATCCAGTGAGCAAAAGCTGTTTGAATTTGACACCTTTTTGATGTCTGAACTTTCCAAATCAAGATGTTACAAAGGCAAAAGTAGTTCAAATATCAGCTCATCACAATCAATTTATGCAGAAAATAATCTTTGAATTTCCCGTCAACTGAGGACACAAAAATAAAGGCTTGATTCACACAGATTGGTTGGTCTTGATTTAATAGCAACGTTCAAATAGTAGAGCCAGAATTTGGTGTGAGCAAGATGCTTTATTCTGCCTTGAATCAGCTGTTCTTGTGGTGGGGGTGTCATGGTGGAAGGACATTTTCTTGGCACCTTTAGTAAGAATTGATTATTAATGCTGACCATGCCTTTATGACCACAGTGTGTATGATTTGCATAGAGGATAAGTCACTGTGTTACCAAGTTCTAATCATCTCACTGGTTTCTTGTAATTGTAAGACTCCTGTACCTCATAGTGAACAATAGCTCCAGTTTCACAAGATCTGAACTAGCAGAATGAATCTAGTATGTGGTTGTGAGAAAATGGCATCATGATTGTTTTATTTCTAAACCTGACCTGTTTTATTCCTCCTGCCTGCTTCCTGTCTGTCCTGTTAGTAATTCTGATTCTAGGTCTGAACTCTCTTCTTGTACCTGAACATGAGTATTGGCTCATGGATTCTGGACCAGTTATACTGTCTCTGCCTACCGTGTTATTGACCTGGACAGTTTTTCCTGACTGAATTGTGAACACTGTAACCTTTGTCTGTCTATTGGTGAAACTGGTAAAGCAGATTGCAGTGTGTGTGCTTCAATTGTCTGAGTTTCCTCAGTGTGTGACCTCTTTGCTCCTGGTGTCCATTTGATAGAATCACCTCCTCTATATGGTCCTGTGGGTGAAACAAACCCTGGTATGAATCTCTACTACTTTGCAGTGAAACTACATCTATCACATAACACTTTAGTTTATATTTTTCTCATATAACACCACACCAAAATACTTCATATCCTGAAACAGAATCTTATCTAAATGTTATCAAAACCCTTTTGATGTAGAAGACATCTAGGTGCTGCATATCTATACTTTTTCAGAAGTGCAGATAATGGTTTAGTGGTTGCATGAATCATTTTCTGACTCAAATGAAAATCTTTATTTAGGTTTCCAGACTTTCAAACATTAACAGATTGACATTGAAGAATTAGGAACTTACAGCAGAGTGAAAATAAAAGTGAACATTCATCTGGTGCTATTTTGAAGTCAGTTTGTGTGCAAACCCCTCATCTTAATTTCTGTGCATGTTGTGTTTCCAAGTCCTCTACATGTCTTTGCTAAAATGTCTCTTTGGTCTCTTCCTTCTCAAAGTTTGTCTGCTTCCCATCGTTGGTTTTTGCCCCCTTTTCCTCTTGGAAAATCAGTCAAATCTCTCACAAACACGATCACATGTAAAGAGGACTGACCCTGAAACCCCCAAGCTCTCCCTAGATGATAAGAGATCAGAAAAACACAGGATTTCCTCCAGGTCACAGTTGATCCCATTTGATTAAGTTGAAAGAGATCGGGGGGTTTCTTACAGCCGGAATGTTTGACACAAAGAAACTGATCTCAACCAGTATATGGAAGTCGCTTTTAATCAGAACCAGTGGAAGGGTGTCCATTTAGATCCATGGACACCCTTCCACTGACCTGGTTAAAATATGGCACAGTAATCTGCAAATGCTTTGAGGTTATATAAACCAATTCCACCTCATACTTTCATCACACTGAATATCTCGCACATGTGTAATTCTATTTGCCTCATCTTTCAAAACAAAATGTGGACGTAGTTCTGGATTTTGACTAGCAAATTGCAAATATACCAGTCTATAATATTACTTAATATTAGACATGGAATGGCAGGACTAATTACAAGAGTGGTTTGATAACCTTGGTTAAAAAGAAACAGTGATTTTAAGGTGTTTCCATAAAAATTTGAAAAGAAAACAAAATATTCTAACATTTTCATTTGCTAATGTTTAACATAAAATGCTTATGTTTCTCTGGCTAAAATAATTTTACTGTAATGGTAATGTAATGTTAGCATTTTCATTTTGATAAACATGAGGAGGCGAAAGCATGGGCAGGTGTGCAAGTCTCTGTTTTGTGCATATGTACTCATAAAAATAGTTTTCTTTTTTCTTTGCAAAAATAATACAAAAAATATCAAAAATGAAACTCCACTTTAGTCAGAGGAGATACAGTTCCAGTTAGCGCTAGTTAAAACAGTTGGTGCTTTTTTTATAAGGTTTTTAATGACAGTGTGTGGTGGGATGGTGTTCTACCCTCCCCACTCTGCGCACCAGGTGCGGCCAGAAGCGAACTGCTGATTGATGGATGGGGCAGATGCCTTTATAGTTAGGCAGGCCACTGTTAAGGTGTGTGTGTCTTTGTTTCTCCCTCTACATGTTGGCTGCCTGAGTGGCTTGTGTTCTTGATCTGTTCATCTGAGATCGTAAATGCAATTTTTACAATCAGTGGCTGGGATTGTGGTTAGTTTTTGGGTGTTAAACCTGCCATGTGTTTCTGCAGTGTTGTTGCTCTGCTGGTGTTACCGGCTGCAGCTCATTAGAGGGGAGGCAAGGGAGGAAATGAAGTACTGCACCGGTGCAGAAAGGAATGACCCAACTAACATGTTGGCTAGCTTGAGGGAGTTGTATGGTTGTGCAGAGTCAAATATAACTCTTCAGCATACATTCTTTTCTAGGCAGCAGCAAGAGGAGGAAACACTGTTGTAGTTTTCCTTGGCCTTGATGGCTTTATGGAACCAGTGAAGGAGAATGCTCCTGATGGGTTGCTGAATGTTGATATTCTGCTGCGTGATCAGTTTGTAGTACATGTATTGGATAGTGCTCTCCGCCAGGGACTTAAATGGTATGTTCAGAGTCATCCTGCTGCCACCTTAATGGAGGTGTTTGGGGAGGTAATTCGGTGAGAGAGGCAGGGGTTTCCAGATGGCGCTAGGCTTCACTCTCTTCTTCTCGGTGAAGGCAGACGCTTTTTTCTTCTCCTCCCTTCCTGCCCTGCTTGCTCTGTTTTTGTTCTGTCTTTTTCTCTATTTTTGGAGCCTTTCTTTGCACATCCTCCAAATCTACAAATTATGGATTTGGTCAACTGGTCTCTCAATACAATTGATCAAATTGTCTCAACGAGAAGCCTGGGCACAGGAGATCCCTCTTGTCCTGCGGGGACACACTCTGCTGGATTCACCCTGGATTTATTCATGATAACAGGATTTCTGCTGTTTGGAGCTTGTGGTTACCTGGCTTATTGACAAATTTGTGACGGACTTGGTTGAACCAACGAACGCTCAGACTGTTGGTGTGGACAGAGACGCAAGTTGGATGTGAGTCTTGCTGAGACTCTCAGCCCAGCTGAGAACTCAAAAACTCACTAACTGAATGGAATCGATCTCGGAGAAGTTGCTAGTTTCGGCTCAGTAGAACAACCAAATTAATTTGGGAAATTTGGAACTGAGATGTATCGGAGAGACTTTAGGCAAGATTGAAATTTATAATCTACATGACCTAAGACATTCTGTACCTGAACTGGCTTTCCCTGTGTTGCCTTGGAAGGGCTGCATATTTCCAATCTCCTTGAAGATATGTAAACATAACGCTCCTTCCCACCTCACCCCCGCCTGTTATCCATGCAG
>CAEGAE010086558.1:0-14178 GCA_903067095.1 Girardinus metallicus | reverse complement strand
TATTACATTGAATTAATTTCAGATTTTTGTATAACTTTTCTTCAAGTTAACAAAGTGAGCTATTATTGTTACAGGTTAATTTGCTAAGCCACAGAAAAGTAACTGTTAGAGAAGCTCAAATGTGAAAAAATGGACTGATGTTGATATGCGATGGTAACACTGCTGTTATGTTAGATTTACCAATGTTTTATTTTATCTTTGATCTATGATCAAAAAACGCACAAAAAAAATCATTCCCACAGTGAATTGAACTTTTGAAAAGTGTACTGTATAATCAGAACTGTAGGACAGCGGCGATTGGGGATAGTTACAAACACAGTCCTGTTCTCTCATGTTCACCCTTCCTGCTGAATAAGTTCTTCAGTCTAACAGAAAGAAAACACTTCATGACACTTACTAACATTAATATTAGTATGTTAATGTATATTTTTTAAAACTACATTCATTTTTCAAAAGCAGTTATAGCTCCTCAAAACAGAATCCGCATTCCAGCCTTATTTCTCGCTCCCTTTCTGAACAGGAAGCTGCTGCTCTGTGTTTCGGTGGAGTAATTAGATGCCATTCAATCTCCGCTTTTCTCTCCTGCAACAAAAGCTGCTTGTCAATATCCCTCTCTTTTACTGTTTGCCAGCCTGGAAATAGAGAGTGATGGCACCATTTAGAGCCAAGAGTGAATACACTCTGACATAAGGCCCGACAATAGAGCAGACAGTTTCTTTTCACCAGTGACCTAAGATTAGACATCCCACCAGGAATTCCCTGCTGGAGAGATTAGTTTCTGTGATACAGGCTTGCTCCGCGTGTGTGCGTGTGTGTTTTTTGTGGTGTGTCTACATGAAACACTGGTGAAAATCTTAAGTTTTATACTTCACAAAATGTTATTGTAGATCATTTTGGCAGTTTCCAAAATATGCCCTGTGGTAATGCAATTAATCTGATAAAAGAATGGGAAAAAAGGTAAATCTTGGTTGCAATTGTCAGAATTCATTAAATATATTCCAAATACTATGCAGACAGTTTCTTTAACAAAATATTAGTAAGTCATGATTTAGAAGTGTTGATAACAATGTGAATTTCAAAATAAACACAAAACAAATTACAAATACAGTTGCATTGTTTACAAGAGCATATAAATCCATCACTGTGCATTTGATTATTTCATGTCCACATTCTTTATGTCAGCCTTTGAAAATGTAATGCTAAAGTGTTGACTCTACAGCATTATACTTAAATGCTTGTTTATTTAATTATCTTTTTTTATGTGTAGCAGGTGTCATTAAATTATGTAATTAATAATCATTTACCACATTTCTACTCAACACACTGCACAATCTGTCGCACTTTTTAAGTGTTTAATCTGTTCAGTTTGATAGAGCTGTTTATTTTGTTACAAGAAAATACACGTGTTTGCTGTAACTAAAATATGCATTTCACTATTTAACTCGTCAGCTTCAAATCAGGGAATGCACAACTTCAGTTTATCTTATAAGTCAGCCTAATCAATCAAAGTCACATTGTAGTGATGGTAATTGGTGTGAAGTGATTAACCAATCGGATTCCAGTGTGACTCAGCAACAGTTTATTTCATTTTATGGTGGACAGCGATCAAGGAATTATTAAGTAAATACTAAAATAACTACATGTGATTAAACCTGTCACAATAAGCAATAAATCAATTAATCACATGATAAATTAAAAGAAACTCAATCATTTTCATTTACTTGATTTATTGTTTTTCTTTTTTTTTCTCTCTCTCTCTTTTTTTGCCAAAAACTGACTGATAAAAGTCTTCAACCTGGAGTTTCGGACTCAACTATCCCTTTTTTTTTTAAAGATAATTTTGTTTACAGAGACTTCATAATTTATTTTATTTGTTGTTCCTGTTGTTTTCTATATTTATTTTTAATATTCCAGATGTCTCCCAGTCCCAGTGTTTAAATGTTCATTAGAATTTAAAGTTTGTTGATCTTTGACAATGTGTTCTTGCATTTTTATGCCATTACTGCAATTATATCACTTGAAAATGTTCACAAAACAACAATGTTTATCGCAATAAACTCTGGAACAGTTTAACGTCCAGCAAAATTTGTTATTGTGACAGGCCTACATGTGATTTTTACAATATAATGACATTAAGGCATCGTAGCATTGAGGAAGCACTGGTGAAAGCTGCATGGCTAAAGATAATGGACTTGTCTCACTCAGTATTGAGTGCATCACAGTATTTCCTTAGAAAGGCTCCAATATACTGTCAGGTTCAGGATAACAGCACTCGCCCCAAACAGATTTATTTGTTCACGTAAATCATAAATCTTCACAGCACTCCGGGGTTTTCTGAAGTACCTCAGGGTTCAGTCAGTTCTCTTTACTTCATATTTGATTCCAATTGGTAAAATCATCAGACAGCACGGGATACATTTCCACTGTTTCGCTGATAAAACTCACCTATATTGAGAAATCCCACAGAATCTGATCTGGTAAGTAGACTAGAAGACATAAAAACCTAGATGTCTGAACACTTTCTGCTTTTAAATTTAGACAAGACAGAAGTTGTCGTCTCTGGAGCTGATCCTCTGAGAAGCAGACTGGTTAACCGCACTGTGTACCGTTAAGCTGGCATCTGGTGACAAATGAAGAGCCTTGGTGTCATCCTTGACCACGATTTGTTATTCAAATCTCACATAAACCAGTTATCTAGGACTTTCCTCTTTCACCGCTATAAAATGGTGGAAATTAGAAATATCCGGTACTGCAGAAAAACTAGTCAATACATCTGTTACTTTAACCTGGACTATTGTAGAAAAATGTACTTAAAAACTCGGATGGAAATTAAAAACAGAGATCATGCTGTTCTTCATTGGCTCCCTGTTGAATCCATAATACTACTGGTCAAATATAAAACCCTTAATAATCAAGATCCATCATACGCCAGAGATTCGATTGTTCCATGTGTTCCCATAACAGAGCACCTCGCTCCCAGTCTGCAGGTTCACTACTGGTTCCTAGAATGGGAGCCTGATCCTTTAGCTATCAGGCTCCTCTTCTGTAGAACCAGGGCCCAGTTTTAGACACCATGTCTTTTTTTTAAGCCCAAACTTAAAACTGTCGTTTTACATAAAGCTCAAAGTTAGAGCAATGCTCAGGGCTAATCTGTGTTGCTGTGTTTCTCTTCTACAGTAGGAGTAGGCAACAGTAGGTCTGAAGGACCTACTATTGCCAGTGACTTTCCTTTTTCTTTTACATAGAAAGTACTGGATCAGGGCTTCTGTGTGTGTGTATGTTTCGTCTTCTGAAACCGACCCAGATGGCCGCTAACGCTGAGCCAGGTTCTGTTGGAGGTCTCTTCCTGTTAAAGAAGGAAGAGACCCACTGTTTCTACATGCACGCTCAGTATGAGGGATCTCTGCAAAGACAAAGACTCAATGCAACTGATTGTTGCTCCTATTGAGGAGGATTGATCGCTGTTAGTGACTCAATACAATCTGACGGGTTTCCTTACTCTTTGACCAATCTGAATGATAACATGAACTTTTCTGCAGTGGTTAATAGCTGAAATTGCGTTCGACTATGCATGTAATTGACTTTAGATCCATCAGAACGATGACGACATATATGCAGAAAGTGGATGTTCTTCCTAAAGTAAGTTAAGGTAAATTTTATTTATATTGCACAATTTCAGCAACAAGGCAATTCAAAGTGCTCTAGATGAATTAGAAACAAAATCAAAGCAAAAGAAAAACAAAAAGTACTCCACAATTTATAAACTAATAGGAGTTTATCTAACAGAAAAAAAGTAAAAGTATAAATCTATATATTGGTTCCCTATGTTTAATAAGAATACGAAGTCTGTAAGTTATAAACTAGTAGGAGTTTCTCTGGATTCTGGTTCTGACTTTCTAAGTTTGCTCAAGTAGTTTCTATAGAACAATGTGTTGAGATGACATTTGTTGTGATTGGGAGCTATACAAATAAAGTGAACTGAATTAATTAATGAATTACTTAATAATTCAATAAACTGTATACAATTTTAATAACTGTGAAAACATTAAACTACTGTATTTGCAGATTTATTCTAATTGCAATGTTTTAAACCCCTTAGCTGTCATGAGGACAAAGTGTTTGTGGGGTGACAGTTAAGAGGTTAATTAATTATTTCATGTATTTACTTGTTAATTACATTGTGCTATACAATGTAAACAACCTGCTGCACTTTTTGTTTTATTAAATTTTTATGTGATCTTCAGTTAAATAAAAACTCAAAATAGAAATCTAGATTGCATACAAGCACCTGTCGTATTACTGCGGTTATCCAATCAGAGTAGTCTGACAGATTTCAAACTTGTATAAAAGCCAGTCATCTGTCTGTTTGCTGGCTCTCTGGGCTCTGCAGCCTTCCACTGAAGTTCGCGGACGCAGCATAATGAGCACTCGTGTAATCTGCTGAAGCCCACCGCAATAGCCCATCTAAGAACAGTAAATCCAGCCGGCCCTCACCTTATCGACAGCAAAATCTCAGCTCACACTGCCCAGCAGCGGCATCAGAACACAAACACAACCAGAGCATGAGCCAAAAAGAGAGCTAAAACAACATAAATGGATACCGACAGCTCAAGGACCACCAGATAAAATTACATTTAGAGAGAGGGCTTAGATGTGCGACTGTCAGAAAGCTGGTGTGTTTGATAAGCTTGTTTAGATGCAGACAAGGTCGTGGCCCTCTCGTGGATTTTGTTATTATGCAAGTTGCAAACAGTCGTTTGAAGCGAGGATTTCACGATCCATTTGTTATATTTGAAGATTAACGGTCCTAATCTCAGTGGCACAAGCATGCATGATTCAAAATACATCTGCAGAGCCGTGCCCCAGAATGTCAACCACACAGATCCCCGCAAAACCACCGTTTGGTGTAATTAAGATTTTAAAAAAAGAGAGTGATCCACTTTCCCTAAATACATCTGTTGAAAGCTCCTAATATAGACCAAGTGATTTATTTTCAGATACTAGGAAATGTGGAATGACACCCAGAACGTTTAAAAATAAAACCTGCCTACACTTCAGGTGCTCCAATCTGAGTTATATTCTGGTCCCTGCTTAATTTTAACTGGATTAGGGGGTCGGATAACATTGTTCAGCTCTGTCTAAACATGCACTGACCCCAGCCAGACCTGATCAGTGCACACACTCAGTGTACTGCCAAGCCTTTATACCCCCTTGAAGAGTCATTTTCTTGAACGGTGATGATCTTTCAAGCCTTTGCTGCAGTTCAAGTGCTTTTTTGTGATGACATCACAACCCAAAAGCAACTCTGAAGATGATCTTATGCATCTATCAGCTGGCTTGGCATTTTAAGTGAGTTCAACCCAGTGAGGAAATCAGAGGTAAACAACCACTTACCTTTCAGTTTCTCAATTGCACTCTGCCCTGCTCTCTCGGCCACCTGCCCATCCTCCCTCTGGTAGCGGTCGTCCAGGAACCGGGCAGTAGCTTCAGACAGATGAACCTTGCCCGCCATGCCCAGCTGCTCCATCAGGTTCGCCAGATTGACGTCGTTCGACCACACATCAAATTTGAACCTTTTCATTCCCAGGATCCCGCACAGCACGGTGCCCGTGTGGACACCGACCCGCATGTTGACAGTCTCGCACGTCTCTTGGCAGAACTGCTCGATGGCCTGGATCATGCCCAATCCCATCTCGACACAGCAGTACGCGTGGTCTGGTCTGGGCTCGGGGCACCCTGCCACGCAGTAGTAGCAGTCTCCCAGAGTGCTGATCTTCTCGCAGCAGGTCAATTCGCAGAGTCTGTCAAAACGTCCAAACAGGTCGTTAAGGAGACCCACCAGGGCCGGCGCCTTCTTGTTGGCGGACATTTTTGTGAAGCCCACAATGTCGGCGAAGAGGATGCTGACGGGCTCCATACGTTTCATGTTAAAGGGTCTGAATATTATCTGTCCTCGGGGTATCGAGGTCTTTTTACGTCTGTGATTGCTATGAGGGTTATTCTTAGAATTTATAACACTTTGGCTTTGTAGAGCTCCTCCGCTCCCTCCGCTGCCCACTGCCACCGCCGAGGCAGAGCAGGCGCCAGAGGAATATCTCTTGCCAGAATTCTCGCCACCGCCCTCATCGTCGCCCTGCTTCATCAGCTCGTCTGCAACTCGTCTCGGCATGACTGAGTGGATCATCCTTTCCTTCAAGGCCTTCTCCACCTCCAAGTCTTTGCCGTGCATTATGGCTTGGCCCACTTTAAGAAAGGTGCTGCGGGATCGCACCTCGGACATGATAAAAAGATGAATGCCAATGACGTGCGCACACAGGTGGAGCAGACCCTTGCCCGGGCCAAGCCAGAGGAGCGTGTTTTGCAAACTCGACACCTGTCCAGTATCTTCATTATTCCTCTGAAGCAGTGGCAGCCATCCTAAAGCCTCAAATAAGACAGAATACAGGAGGCCCAGCATCACTGAGGCATACAGACGGACATGGAGGACGCTGTATACCAACAACAGGACCTCGATGCAGAGGGAAAAGGTGCCAACGGGGGAGATGCAGGACATCTGAGGCGGAATCTCTTTATTCAGAGAGGTGTAAGATGCGTTCACTTCGGCAGCCCAGTCATAGGTAGCAGTTTGCATCTGTGGAGCCAAAGTGATGGCAAATGTAAGAACTATTAGCAGCAGGGAGGTCTGATTGTACAGCCACATGTACGGCTTGGTAAAGGTGAACAAAAACAAAAGCACCAGCAAGGCCAGAAAGGAGGCAGTGGGGGCGAGGAAGGTCACGGGACAACAGCGGTCACTGTTCACCCCAAAGTACACCCCCCAGAGTAGGGAAGCCACTGCCAGGTAGAAGAGGACATAACGGAAGCGCCTCTGCTTCTGTGGAAAGCACCTTTCCTGGCAGGCCTCCTCCAGGACGGAGGAGTCAAACTTGGGGTCCCAGCACTGGGCGGCGGAGCGTTCAAAAAGCGGAGGGGCCTTTTTCTGCACATTGGGAGTGTAGGTTATGACTGGTCTGGAGTCTGCTGAGCTGCAGCTGGAGGAGATGCTGTACTTGTGGAAGGCAGGTTTTACTTTATTGGCACCCCCTCCTCCTCCACCGCCTCCTCCTGCCACTCCTCCTTCACCCTTTGCAACACGAAGTGGCTCATGATGCTGTTGCTGCTGCATCCGGGTGGAATTATTGGCAATCCGCACCGTGATGGCGCCATCACCCCTGGCTGAGTCGCAGCTCACCTCCGTGCCGTGCTTAAGAAGCTGCCTGTGATGTTGCAGAGTGGCCATGTTGACTAGTGCTGACGAGCGGAGGCGATGGGAAATGGGAGTGGGGTAAGCGGGGAGAGGGTGGGAAGCGGGAGGCGGTCACTGAGGTGTTGAATCAATCAGTAATTTACGCTGGTGACGCCGAGTCAAATCAGGGAAGGTGGAGGAGGACAGACACTGACATGGGAGGCAGAACAAGAAAAAAAAAAAAAAAAAAAAAAGGGTTTTGTCGGAAAATTAACACTGAAGGAGGAGTGGGGGGGGGAGACAGACGAATCGGCTACGCGCAGTCACTCACATTAAGACGCTCACAGAACACCATTATCCGAGCCGCAGCTTTGCCTTTGCGTCAGTACTCGCATTGCACGCATCCCTCTCCACAGAGGCTGTCCGGTGTGCTCTCCAGCTGCGGTGCAAACATTATCATCATCACGTTTTCTGCCTCCTGGACTCAGCATCCTTCTCGGCATGCGGCTGCTGGTAGCGGTGCAACAGATTTCCCTTCTTCAAATGTGCACGACTGGCGATTATCAGCCACTGAATGTGCGCAATTAGAAGGTTTCTCCCATCGTTGCTTAATTGGGTTGTTTGAATGAGGAGGAATAATTAATAATAATAATAACAATAATGATGTTGATAATAAAATAGCTGTCAACAGTTGGTTACAAAGGTTGTACTGTCCTTATTGTAACACCCTGCATAACTCCTCTATTTATACTCCTTTTCTACGAATAAAATACTATATGTACGAGCAGCAACCGGTGCTACGAAGAAGAAAAAAAAATACATAAAATTGCACTTATTAGAAATAATACAAATGCAAAAGAAAAAAAATTAAAAACTTAATAGCTTATCAAAAGAGAACGGCGACCTTAAACGGATGAAAAGTCTTAAAGCAGTTAATTAAAAAGTGTGCGAGCTGTAATTACCTCCCACTGCATCCACTCTAATGCACGGCTCAGTGCGCGACGGCTTTCCATTTCTCATTCCCAGGATTCCCCTGCCATCTTTATTGCAGCAGCCCCCCTCCATTTTATATTATTAATTTTGCAACAAAAACGCGAGGTTTTCTCTCTCTTTTTTTTTTTTTTTTTTTTTTTTTGGACACCCGGCTAACAGCGGAGGCCCCTGACAGCCAGGCCTATTCCCACGGATGCAGCCCCGTCCTTTCCTGAACTCCCAGCTCCGGATCTCCTCTGTTTATTCCCTCCCCTCTCTCTTTCTCTTTCTCTCTCTCTCTCTCCGCTTTTCCCAAAGAGAAGGGTCTCAGGGTCTGCCCCCCCCCCCCTTACCTTACTTTCCCCTTTTCAAAGACGCACGATCCGCACTAGTAAAAGAAAGAAAAATAACTCTCCATGCACTGCCCCAGTTCTTTTTCTTTTTTTTTTTTAGCCTGTGTTTTGCCTCTGCTGGGAGTGTCTGCAACTTGTTGCGCGCAGTTGGCAAAACATATATGCAGCTACGGGGAACGGCTTCGCTTCGGACCAGGCTGGGCTATAAATAGTGATGATCAAAACTCTTGCAAATAACACCACCCCGCTGCGTGTAAAAATGGGAATACTTTTTAGTGAACTTCTTCCCAGAAGCACGAGGATCGCTTAGGCTAAAAATGTTATGGTAAAGCCTCCACCCCCCATCTCAAAGCCTCCCAACACCCAAACTTTTCTTTCTCTTTCTCTCTCTCTCTCTCGTCCTCTCTCTCTTCCAGGCCGTATTTCCTGCGTTTGGAGCGGAGACCCAGTTAGGAGTCTCTGCTTATTTGGAGATGAGGCTGGATTTCCTCCTCTCGCATTCCCTTGGAGCAAAGACGGGAGAAAATCCACAGAGCGGCTCTGGCTCTTGGTGATCCTCGTTTGGATTATCCAAAAAGAAAGAGTGGGGGGGGGGGGGGGGGAAAACAACAACACACACTCCAGATCGCAAGCAATTCCTCAGGTCTGGGTAGCACTAGTTTCCGCTGACATGCATGTGTCCAACAAACACAACGCTGTGCGCTCCGGCGGTGGTGCGTCCTCTTCCGTCCGTTCGGTGGCTGGTTGCCACCCTTTCCCCCCACCCCCCTCCACACCTCCGTCCCTCCCTTGTCTTAGCTGTCGGACGTAGTTAGGGTCTGGATAAAAACAAAAAAGACAGACGGCTGTCTGTTTCTCCGTCTCGTCCGGGCGACAGAAAGCTCCTCACTCTTGTAACTGTCACCATCTTCACTGCAAGTGGGTCGGAAATCCTTCCCCAGCTGTTGTGGCGGTGCTGGTTGGCCAGACCAGGCAGTCTGCGAAGTTAACTGCGATCCTCAAGAACACTACTTCCGGTTTTAGGCCTGTATATTAAAAAAAAAGAAAAAAAAAAAAGAGACGATTTAGAGTTAGTACATTTAGAGAAACAATATGTTTAACCGGTGGTATTCTACAGCTGCATCACGATATAATTCAGTACCATCGAAATTTATTTTAGTAGTTCAACTTTACAGCGAGAATTTTTAACAGACTCAGTAATGGCGTTGCGTTCTTGAAAATGTCAATATTCAGTTTGTCAGAAAATCTGATGATTACATCACATCAATGAAAAATTTCCTTTCGGAGTGAAAAGTTATTTTGTGAGCATGACCAAGACGATTATAAGGAAGACTCACATTTTAAAAAGTAACATATCTCAGATTTAAATACTACTAGTAATAATAGAACAAAAGAAATAATAATCATGTATTTGTTTCTCATTTCATTACAGTTTAGTTTTTCTGCTTTTCAACATATTCTTAAGTGGATATAGGTCTGAACATTCAATGAGCGGCCCCAATGATAAATATGATCTGACCCGGACCTTTCTACCGCTGTCTGTATGTTGACTGTCTGTATGTTGACTGTCTGTATGTTGACTGTCTTTATGCTGACAGTCTGTATGCTGACTGTCTTTATGTTGACTGTCTTTATGCTGACAGTCTGTATGTTGACTGTCTTTATGCTGACTGTCTTTATGTTGACTGTCTTTATGCTGACAGTCTGTATGTTGACTGTCTTTATGCTGACAGTCTGTATGTTGACTGTCTTTATGCTGACTGTCTGTATGTTGACTGTCTGTATGCTGACTGTCTTTATGTTGACTGTCTTTATGCTGACAGTCTGTATGTTGACTGTCTTTATGTTGACAGTCTGTATGTTGACTGTCTGTATGTTGACTGTCTGTATGTTGACAGTCTGTATGTTGACTGTCTTTATGTTGACTGTCTTTATGCTGACAGTCTGTATGTTGACTGTCTTTATGTTGACAGTCTGTATGTTGACTGTCTGTATGTTGACTGTCTGTATGTTGACTGTCTGTATGTTGACTGTCTTTATGTTGACTGTCTTTGCCCTGCTGAAACTTCCAACTTCACTTCCAAGTCTTTTGTTCTGAGATGTTAAAAACTAACCACAACTGTCTTCCTGACCTGTCTGCTGTCTGTCTTGGTCTTCATGATTCTGTTTGTTCACTACTATTTTCCAACAAAACAGCTGGGTTTATCTTTACTAAATAAGAAGACAACCGGTTGCACTAGATTTTATTTATTGTTATGAGAGTAAAGGGGCTGATTACATATGCAACATATTGAGATATATATATATATATGTGTGTGTTAATGCCAAATGGACGATTACACTGATGTATATTGAAATATGAAATGAAATTAATAAGGGTGGTGAGTATTAAATAAATAAAATGGTTTGATGTCAAATGTTAATGTTAAATTTAGGGCTTGAATGTACAAGTTGCTTTAGTCCTAATCAGGTTAAAATGTATCTATAAGCTACGACAGTCTCCACCGTTTTAGCAACCAATAAACAAAGGAACAAATGTCTGTGTAAAAAAAATAATAATAATAATAAAAAAAATAGTATAACCAACAAAAAAAGAAAACAAGCAAACTAAACTGTGTTTACTATATGACTTTCAAATCAATGTTAGAAAGCAACATGCTTTTAATTTGAAGGCAAAACTCAACTTCTGATCTCTATATGCTTCTCTTTGTTTGACTTGACAGATTGGTGTCAGTATTACTCACCTGTAAATGCATTTAGATCATTGGTTTTCACCTTTTTTTGTTTTAGTTCGTATCGCCCACATTACGTTAAGTGTCAGCGGCTACTAAAAAACGCCTCTCAGTTTTTCTTTTCTTACTTTTTAGTGAACACTGTTCTTTTCTTTATCACAAAATGTCAGAAAAAAGTATCCACAAGCATAGAGAGACCTTCAGGTTTAACATTTGTAGAATTACTGGCATGTATATTTTTTCTAATCCTGATCTGGACCCTCATGTCACTTCTGGCCAAAAGTTACACTAATTAAAGGAATAAACTTTTCTTTAGCTGTTAGTTAATTATTTCAGCTCTTCCTCCTGGGTAAAGTGATTGTATGATGTGGGAATTCTATGATTTAAAAAAAAAGAATTTGATGCAAATGTTTGCATTTGTTATGAATTTTTTCTGATGTACACCAGCTCAAAAATGACCCATAGATGCTTACACACATACCTCTTGATGCTACATATACTCATACATATATATACATATGTACCTCATTTGTTGCAATGTCTCTTAACAAGGTCAACCTCATCATTTACCTCATCTTGCAATTTAAGCTGATCTCAAACTTGTTGTAAGTATATGGAGTTCAACTGGGGTCATAAAATTTGCTAAAAAAAAAATAAATAAATAAAATTTGAAACTGGAAAACAAAAAATAAATTAAAGTTTAATTCCATACAGGCTTTCCGCTGTAGCCACACAAAGCTCTTCTAATTTCCCAGAAGGTACAGTACTGTAGAAATATTGAAGCATTTCCAAAAGACATTTTACAAAAAGTCACACAGATATCCTTTCTGATTCAAACCACAGTTGATGTTTTCATTCATTGCACATTAAGATCTTGGATTTCTGGTCTTTCTATAAACATCCATCCATCCATTATCTAACACCCCTGTCCCTGGGGGGTCCGGAGGGGTGCTGGAGCCTATCTCCAGAGACACCCTGGACAGGTCGCCAGTCCTTTCTGTTAATATATTATTCTAATCACATTTTACTGTCTCAGATGGAGTACAATTTGAATATTAATCTCAGGGGACGTGTGACCTCTATGCATTGTTCTTGTGAGAGAGCTTGGCACATGGGTGGTGCGCTGAGAGCTTACAAAGAGAGGACTGTTGTGGGATTTGATAAAGCCCGTCTGATAGGTCTGCTCTGAAACTGTGCCAAGAGTCTTCGAGAGCCATGGCTCAGCTCATCACAGACAACAAGAGCTCAAGCATGTGTTTGAGGGTGTAAGTTTTATTCATAAATCCACAGGTGAAATCATGTAAAGTCAAAAATGAGCCAGAAGGGAAAGGAAGGCCATGTCTCCACGCTGGTTCACAGACTGAAAAGAGGGAAAGAAAGAGCATTTCAGCTGGTTTGCTGTTACAATTCAGTCTGGAAACTCTTTACTCTTGGTACGGTAATATTAAAAACTACAGTTTCATTGCTATGAGGGTCTTCTCTGCAGAGCAGCTGATTGTAGACTGGTTACCACAAGAGAAAGACTGGCTAATGAACAAGCCATATCAGTTTTACCTGTTACTCTGCATTGTAGAGTAACAGCATCTTCCCCCAAAACGAAGATGTCAAACTCATTTTGGTTTTGGGCCAAATCAAGATCATGAATCCTCTTAAAGGGCCGGTTAAAGAGCAGGGATTTGTTGATTTTGTGTGAATTTCCACAATATTTCTCAAGAAACTGGAAGGACTGATTGATATAATTTGACAGTAAACAGATAAAATTTGCATTAATTTGACGGAAAACATAATATTTATGGACACTAATTAGTGTTTAGTCTAGAATCTAGAGGGCCACATAAAAATCTACGGTGGGTGGGATTTTGCCCACAGGCCTCGAGTTTGACGCATTCTGTATTTTGGCTCATAATCAAAATACAGAATATATTGATTATGAGCCAAATCATAATAATGCATCAAAAAGAAGAAACGAAGTTCTCATAAAATGTACTCACCCTTTTACTGCTGTTACAAATCAGTCACGATCAATAAAATGTAGCTTTTTTTGACAAAAAAAACAACAACTTTAATATCAAAATGAAAACTGATTTCTAAAAAAAAACAAACGAAAATTGGCTAAAAATATGTAGAATAAAATTTTGCTAGCTTCACTAAAGCTTGAATCAGTTTCAGCTCGTGCAGATTTATCTTCAAAGAAAATTAAACTTTGACTCACTAAACTGCAGTGATCCAGACATTATAACCAGCTCATCAAATATGTTCAGAACAGAGTGAGGAGGTATGAATGTGTAAATCCAGTGCAAATTTTGTTCATTTGCATAAACAGCTATTGCTACTTTTATCCTCCCCTCCTCCCCCCTGAACAATATATCATTTATTTCGAGATTTTACTTCCTGTTTACACTTAAATAAGAGGCAAGTCAATCCCAAATTTATTTTCATTCTCTACCTTTGAACATCGTTTGAGTCGACGCATTGAACCGAAGCGCCATCTGGTGTCAATGTTTAGTCACTGCAGAAGAAAATGACCAACAGCTATTGCTGGGTTTCAGTCACGTGATCCGGATGACGCGCGAAATTCAGATGGAGGGCCGGAAGGGGATTCCTCCGGTTCCAAACAAAGCAAAATTGATCACAACGAGTATGCTAATGCCCTAAATAGTCTGAAACAGACGAGGCATCTCGAAAAAATACGCGTATATTTAGGATATGATCCGTATTATCTTGGTAAAAAAAAAGACTTCTCTTATAATCTTGAGGATTTACCCGCATCGAGGCGATCCAAGTAACTAACTGGAACTGCAGACCTCATATTATACCACAAGAAAGCTTTCAAAAGCCTGGAGAATACAATCATTTAGTTTCTGATTGGGACAAGGATTTAGGATCAAAAGAAGCA
>CAEGAE010086552.1:0-42361 GCA_903067095.1 Girardinus metallicus | reverse complement strand
TATATATATATATATATATATATATATATATATATATATAAATTGTATCAGCACTCACCTCCCAGTTATTCTTGTATGTGTTGAAATACTCCAGCTGGTACTGAGGAAGGCACTTTGTCATTTTCGTCAGGCTGCTTGGTGGACTCCAAGTAATCTGCATTTGTCCGAGGCGACCAGAGTCCAATACTGCAAGATTCTCAGGGGGATCCACTACAAAATAAAGATGACATCTCCGCTTATTGAGCCTCTACAGCATTTCTGTCCTTTCTTTTTTTTTTTTTTTTTTTTTTAATCATAGCAACGGTATTTTAGACATAATCATCCATACTACAGCTCTCTTAATCATGTATATTAAAGGATGTTAACCTGTGATTGCATAGCAGCGCATGCTCCCCCTCCAGGTTATGAAGATCAGCATCAGTGAATGAAGAACACCGGATTTATTAGCCATCGATGAAAACCAACAAGTCAACAACAAAAAGCAAGACTAGAAAACAGAAAAATACTATAAAAATAAATAGAATCCTGACAGGTGTGATGTGACCGTGAGCTGCTCCTGACCCAGCTGGATTTAACGACTATGAGGTAAATGTGCTTAGCTGAAGCTTTATAAAAGTAGGCGGGTTCCGTCGAACAAAACTCAACTCGTTATTCTTTTTTCCTCCTTCTGGTGGTTTAAGGTGAGTCTGAATAGTCAGCATGACTGTGGAGTCTCCCGTTTTGACAGGGAAATAAGCGTATTTTACCCCTCATTCCCTCATTCCCGTCCTACCGTATTGTAAGTTCACGTAAATATCCCGTATTATAATACAATGTAAAAAACAAAACAAAACATTCCTGTGTCTCTCCAAATTGAATTATTGCACCACCCTCCTGAGAACTGCCACCCAGGCTGCTGCAGGTGCCGACAGCGGGAACAAACTAGGTGTTGTGCACCAAGTGGTGATATGAAAAACCACCGATCGGGTGAGACCGGCTGGGTGCGCGCCAGGGAAGGAGCGCGCTGCGGGAGCGCATTCAGTGTCTCCTCGAGTCGTTTTTAATGTTTTTCTCGTTTACAAGACAAATAATGTTAACGCCAATAAATGCCCATAAAGCTACAACAAAGGTCAAACGACACGCAGCTTCTGCATGGAATGACTTTGTTGAATATGTAAAATTAAAAAAAAATTTACTTCAGTTCCCTTATTTTCTATTATAGTATTTCAGGTAACAAAGATAAACTTATCAGATTGTGGTTTGTAAGTGGCTGACATGTAGTTATTTTGGATTTCTTGTAAACCTGTCTTAAAATTATCTTTATCATTATAATGATATTATTATTATTATTATTATTATTATTATTATTATTATTATTATTATTATTATTATTATTATTGTTATTCAGTGTTCTTGGATATCCTGCTCTTTAGTTTTTGCCGTTTTCCTTGTAAAGACTTTTGTTTCTTTTCAGGTGGAAAGTAGGTCATAAACTGAAATGTATGACGCCACTGTGTCCCAGTTCTTTTGGTACCAAAATGTCAGGTCTTGGCAGGTTTTAATGAGAGAAGCCGTGCACTGTTGGTTCAAAGGCAGAATGTCACCACAGGGTTTTTCTGGTTTGTTTTTTTCCAATGTGTTGTGGGGTGAGATTGCGCACCTGTTTTACTGCATTAAATCAAGTAGATTAAAAAGAGCTCCAGTCTGCAGCTAGAAGCCCAACATGACAGGTTGTTGTGCTTTCGCTCATCTCGTTAAACAGATTTAACCTCCCAGAAGGCTCTGCCAAAACTCCTCTTTTCATGATCTTAGTTCATCCTTTGAAACGTTTTGGTCAAGGTGCTGATACTGGATTGAATAAAGTAGTCATGAAGACATATTTAGCATACTAACATCACAACTTTTTATGTATATGTACCCTTTTCATATTTTAGAAAGGTGGAACTTTAAATTTTAAATTCTGAATTTCTATCAGTGAAGGCTGAGAGAGGGCAATATGGAAGAAAGCTGAAAGAGAATTGTGCTGCTGCAATAATTATACAGGAAAAGTTAAATAGGAGATGGATATAACAACCAATCTGCTTCTTCCTTCATTTTAAACTAAGTAGTCTAATTTTTATATAATTTAATGAATAGTTTTTTGTCATGAAGCTTTTTTGAATCTTTGTCACATTAATATGACCATGTTCTCTTAATATTCATAATAGAGATTTTAATCATTTATGATAAAAAAACTTGAGCCTGCTAATAACATACAGCCAGAGATAGAAAAGAATGGTTTAAATCAGAGTATCAGTGTGTTAAAATGGCGTAGGTAAAGCATAGACTTAAATTAAATCAAGATCTGAAAACTGATGTTTTCAGACAGTATCCATCTTGAGCAGTCTTTCACAGAACAAATAATCACACTGTATACTATAACACTAAGATTGATAAATGTGTGGAAATTTTAATTGATCCCAAGTTAAACAGCTACTATAAAAACAATAGTTCAACATCTCCACGTTTATCATAAACCAGAACAAGTACAAGCACATGCTTTGGAGGTAATTCTACCTAAATAAGGAGTGCCGGTCCTTGTAGTTCTGACTTAATGGTTCATTCTAGCTAGTTTATCACGATGACTGCCACTCTTTTATTGTGTTGTTTGTTTAAATAAGAGGTATGACGTCAAGGAAAAAAATCGGATCAGGATTTATATCAAGTTTGCGTGTAAAGCAGGTTAGTAACTAGACAGATGCGTTGAACGTCTCAGGAGTTGCTGACCTGGTATAAGGTCCGATCAGGTCAATATTGATAATTAATCAAACTTTGAAATTTAGGAACGCAATTTGCTTTACAAGGAAAAAAGCAAGTCCCTCTTGTCAACTTCGGCCAGCAGATGCTCTGCGTTGAGGGAAGGAGGCGAGGCAACAAAATGCAGTTTACGAGGAATTTATTTTTGAGCTGCTGATCAAACCGACACCCATCCCACAGTGAGACAAAGAAGCTGGCTTTTATATTTTGGACAATTCCAACACTCACCAGGTGGAGGGGTGGCAAAACAAATAATTACTTTACACAAACCTAACACAAAATAAATGGTACCAATAAATATAAATATTTACATGCATGCAAATCATTAGAACTAAACTAATATAAAGTCAATCAAAAGTTACATTTAACTTAATATACCTTCTCAGAGCATTACCCTTCTTAATTGAAAATGGTATGCTCCAGGAGCTTTCAGCAGCACCTGGAGTTCCCTTTACTCCACCCTGCCAAGGAGACACACCCTGACATGCCTTAAACAATTAGCAAACTCAAATGAAAACAATAGAAATCATGAACAAAATGACATTTCACCCACCCTCTACCTGCACAGAAAGGATGGCCAGTCCCTCTGCCTAAAAGAATGTTTAAATGTCAATATAACTGAAATAAAGAACTAAAACAAAAACATTTAATCCACAAATAAACTAAACAAATTAACATCAATAATCATTCACTAGGGATGGAACCCCTGGTATCCATCACAATAATACACCCAATTCCACATCTACATGTTAAGGTTAGCATGTTAGGATACCTGAACTACTTCCCTCTGCCTCACTAACTTTTCTTAATTAAAACTTTTTCTTGACCTTGTTGTCTAGTTGTGATAGTGTTGACGATGCACTGCGTCACTTTTTCTTTCATATGTCAGGCGTACATATTAAGATTTTGCATGTTATGTTGACAACTTAACAGCTAAAACCAGCTAGTCATCTTCAGCTGGCAGCTTTTCCCCTCCAGCGGGAGATTGCTGCAGGACGTCACTCTGCAACAGGTCCATACAAATAATTTTCACTTTGGCCTTTAAAATACCAACATTTACACTCAACTTTATATTTTGGCCTGTCTGATTGTGTAATTTTTAAATATAAAATGACTGATCAGTTCATCCGTTACTCAGTACTTTTTGCCAAATCTCTTGAGTAATTTCTTGGACTGCTGCTTTTTACTTTTACTTGAGTACAATCTTAGGCTACTCTACCCACCTCTCCTCTTGACTTGCAGAAAAAGTTAAGAGGTCATGTTATTGTAACATGTCTGCATTGGCACTGAAAGAGCAGACGGATGATAAGTTCACGCTAAAAACACTGTTGACAAAAGCACAGGCTACTTGAACATTAATTCAGAAGAAAGAGTTTTAATCTCTGCCTTTCACAATCAGGAAACACAGGAAATGAGATTCTGCAGGTGAGCGTAGCGCCGTGCCACACAGCAGCAGAAACGACTGCCCCTGGCCAAATTAGACTTGGAAATACGAGGGTGACATTGACATAAAATATGGAGGCTGAAACACTCACATCAGGGCGAGCGGCGAGCTCCGACAGCGCCATGAAGCTCTTCAGTCGGGCTTTAAAAACACGGATAAGTGTGGAATACCTCTGATGAAGAAACCATCGACCTTGTCGGCTTGTCCATTCTTCCTGTTTTTGACTAAAAGTAGGTTTAGTGAGTGAAGAGATCTTATGAAAGTGGGTTTCCAGCGTTAAGCCCTTCAAATCTGAGGCTTTGTTAAGCTATCATAAGTATTTTGGTATTCTGGTACTTTTACATGACATTCTGTTGCATAAAAAGTGGGAAATGTCACAAAATGTGAGCCCAGTAGAGTTTAGAAAACTTTCAAAAACATGTACAATGTCACTACAGCTATGTGACTGCAGAAGCCTAAATTTAATCCATAAATTTTGAAAAATCGATTGTGATTCAGGCATTTAATCTGATACTTATCACTTTTAGGCTATTAATTATAACTTTTATTCTCCTACTTATAACTATAACTTTAAACATCCCAGCAAAAGTCACATTTCTTGTTTTGTGAATTCTCCAGTACAGACACATTATTCACAAAAAGAGAACATAAAAAGTGTTAAAAGATGTTGCAAGCAGTATTTCCTCGTATGTAGACGCATGTAGCAGCATCTTTTTTGAAACAATAAACCTTGTGACAAGCAGCAACAAACATCGATCATATGGTGGTTGGGGATTTACGCTGGGTAAATATTCCCAGATGATGCTACTGCCTAATTAAATTTATTTTACATACGTTTAATTCAAAAATGACTTTTAAATATAAACTGATTGGAGGAGTCAAAGAGCAACAATCAGGATAATGGGTTCAGCTGGAAATTACTCTGAGTACAGTGCTGATGCCTCAGAGGCTGAAAAACCTTCATTTTATTATATTACTCGTTGTTCATTATGTCTTTTGTCGAATTAGGTTCAAGTGCAGTAATGACGGTGACATTTAGACTGACATTTTAATGACATTTCCCCATGCTCACACCGCTGCAGGTTAGTTCACAGGGGGTACGTTAACATGTAGAAGTGAAGGTAATGTGTCTGAAGTGTTCTGGTCTGACACGTTGTCACGTTTTCTGCAGCCTCCATCACCGACGCCAGAGGAAGGAGGAGCTGCCTTCGGCTCAAGGTCTTCGTCAGGCCCCAAAGTGAGCAGCACGTTTGTTGTGCCTGTCACCAGATTTCCCATTCTGTTTGGAGTTTCTTCGCTTTAATTCAGCTTGTGAACTGGCTGCTGTGACGACTGACGCATCTAATCTACAAATCTCTCTTTCTTTCCTCTTTGTTGTCTCAAGACAATTGTGTGAAAAACTCTGGGAGTCCGCAGGAAGGAGTCGAATTTGACGAAAACAGTCACAACTCGCTTGAACCCAGAGGTTAGTGAGAGTTTAGTGAAAATGCTGACTGGATCTGGACGGTTAAATGTAAGTTTTTTTTTACCAGTTTGGCAGATTTCTATAACAGAGAATTAAAGCCAAAAAATAAATAAAAATAACGAGAAAAAAGTCATAATATTACGACAATAAAACCATTATATTACAATTTTATTCTCAAAATATTATTGAAAAATTGGTAAGAACAAAAAAACAGATATTTCAAGATTAATCTCAGAAATATTCTAGATAAAAAGAAAATTTCTGAGTTTGAAAAGTCAAAAAATTGCTTCGAAAAAAAAATATGAAATTTTTACATTTTCTGTGATCTTAAAATTTCTGTTTTTTTTAGGAGGAAATTTATTCCTTTTCTTTCCATCCCAACATTTTGAGAATAATCTAAGAACATTTCTAGAAAAATTTCAAACATTTTTGAGTTTGAAAAGTCCCAAAAGCACAAAGAAACTCAGAAATTTCCAGATTAACCTCAGATATATTCTTGGAAAAACAAAGTTAAATATTTTCTGGAAAAAAAAACCCCTGAAATTTAGAAATTTCTGTGATTAATCTCAAAATTTCTTAGAAAAAAAAAAGAAGTAAATTTCCACCAGAAAACTATTTACATTGGCCCTAATGAACTGTCATATATAAGAATAAAGTTGTAATATAATGAGAATAAGGTCACAGTATTGTGAGAATAAAGCAGTAGTGTTAAGTTTTTTTTCTTGGACTAAAATAGACTTTATTATGACTTTATTGTCATGATTGTGACTCCTCTTTTTTCTATCTACAGTGTCTCTAAAACACTTGTAGTCCCATAAACACTGTTGTAGTCGCATAAAGTCCCATTAAAATATGTTAAAATGTATTTTTCCAAGGCTCTGTAGATGTCCAAATATCCGGAAACTGTTAACAGGGAGACAAAATGTCAACATTAGTTGTATAATTGCGTTTTAGTTGAATGCAACGATAACTTTGACGTTTAAAACTCAAACTACCAGTAGAAAACAAGCCAGTTTTTACTTAAAAATGTCTTTTGTTTTCTCTTCAGATGGAATCAATCACGAGTCGCCGGAACCAGCCAGACAAGACGTGAACTCTGCCGGTCGGCGACGGTTTTCCCTCCTGATGCTCAGCTCTGCCCTGATGCTTCTGGCAGCCATTTTGTCTTTATAGCGGTCGAGACCCCTCACCCCGGGGAAAGGACTGTCCTGATCGGACCACAGCTCGCCGCTCTACACCTCCCTCTTTAAGGAGCACTTTTTGTAAAAAAATAAAATTAAAACGTCCCCCAAAACAGAGGAGAATCTCTCTGTTTGAGAGGGGAAGAGACTTCAGCAAGTGAAGCCTTTGCTTGTTTTTGTCGACTTCGTGACTCTTCGAGGCGGAAGAGCCTCACTGTAACTCACAGTATGCAGATATTTCACCGTTATTTTTAAAAGCGTTCCCACACGGGACACTGTCTACACAAACGCGACACTAATTAGCTCGAGTAGCAAAGAAGCACAGCAGGATCCTGAAAAAAGTTTACAGACATTTTTTTTCTCCCCTTTCTTTTCGTTTTTTGGGAACTTCGTGTCACTTCGTTGCGGGAGGAACAATGGAGGACGCTGCTGCTGTGATGACTTAACCTTCCTCTCAGGTTAGAAAGGACGCGTCGCCGCGGACTTTGGAGCCGTTAGAAAAAATATTAAGGAAGCACTCATCTCTTAGTGTTTGGACAGAACCAATTTAATGATCAATTAATGCATTTCTTTGTTTTTTTTTTTTTGTCTTTTTTTATTTACCATGTAATTGTAGCAGCCAACACGGGTGTACAGTAAAATATTTGAACGGAGAGCAGAAGTGAACAAGGAATTTTGCCAGGCAAAATGTTATTTTCCTATTTATTGTGAAGTCCTTGTGCTTTTTTTCTGTTCTGGTTTAGTCTGTAAGTACAGTTAGAACGGCAATAAAAACAAATACCCATCACAGGATGTTAGCTCATATTACACTTACGTTTGGAAAAAAAAAAGGAAAAAATAGAGTTTGTGTCTGTTTGGGAATGATCACATGTGATGGATCTAGGTGTTTTTAACAAAAGTTTAGGAAAAGAAGAAGAGACTGGTGTGCATCAGGGTGTAGAAATTGAGTATTTGTGTTTTGAATTTGCCACTGACGAATGTCACAAACGTAGTTTTGCTGTTACACTCTTGTTTTCGTGGATCACTATTTACACTGCTTTTGTAAATACAGGCAAATTTAAAATTCAGGGATGTATCCGTGCCGAACATGAGATCAATAAAAGACTAGCTTTTTATGCCAATTTGGAGGGGAATTCCCCTTGATTAATACAAAAGTACGGAACTCAGCAAGGGCCAAAAAACCCCCCAAAAAAGATGAAGGTGAGGAAATAGTTTAAACTATTGGTAATTTGCTTATTTTGCTTTCACAATTCAATATTTTTAAAATAGACCCCACACCAAGCACCCAACTACTCAAAATGCGTAAAAAATGTCTAATAAAACAATACATAATTTCTGTAGAATGGTTCCAACCTATAATCTGGTTGAAGGATCTCAGTAGAAAACTCATAAACGTTAAGAAATTTATGTTCTTCTAAATTGTTGGTGCCACTCTTTAACAAAATAATGTGAGAAATTCACCTTGAAAAAAGAAATATGGTACCTAGTTAGTGCCAAGAGGAAAAGTTAAAGTCATAGTAAGCTCCCAGTAAGCCGTTTAAATATTTTCACTTATGGATTTTATATTTTTATTTTTCCCTCTACAAACAACAAATATTGATGTTTCACAAATTCAAACTTAAAAGTTTACTATCTTTAAAATAAATCACATATACACTCCTCTCCACAATTATTAGCAACACTAGTATAGAGTTGAAAAAATATGTTTTTTAAATTAACCTATTTTTGCACTAGCACAACTCCAGCTTGAACATTTATAAAACCTCCAGCTTTTAATTTTGGCACATTTTTTGAATCTTGGAGAAAATAATCAATGTTAATGTTTTTGTAGTATAAATAATTGTTGGCACAAGTTTTGAAATTCTTCATTTTTCTGACAAAAAATTTCAGAAAAATTCCCTTAGACAAGTTAAAAAAAATATGGAACTCAGTTAGTGACAGATGTTGAAGTGATTTTAAAAGTGGGGAAACTCAGGTCAGTTCTTAAGCAGATTGCTTTAGTTAGCAGTTTGGACAGATTTACTTAATTTCACTCTTATTTTTTTTTAATCTAAAAAAAAAATATGTTCCCTGAAATTTAACAGTTTCATAGATTTTAGCTTTGAATGGCCCTATATTTGAAATAAACCACACATCCAAACATTGTTTGAAATAATTGGCACTTCTGGTAAAGATGCATAAAAAATCAATTGTATTTTTTTGCAGCATAATTATCTCATACTAAATAGAAATTTGAGAAAAATAGATGGAAGGGAAAATCTTTAGTTGGGATTCTCTAAATAACTGGAGCCAAATTATTATTATTACCCTTAATTATTAAACTTATTGAATAAATAAAATGTTACCTGATTTCCAAAACCGTAAATGTCTTTACTGATGGATTTTCTATATTGTTATTTTTTTCATCAACAAATGTAGAGAGCTATTCATACGCTGCAAAAACATAAAATCTTAATTTTGTTCTAGTTTCTAGCATATTTGAGATAAGACAAAGCTAACTTGCAAGAAACCTTTCAGCAAGATATGGGATTGCTTAAGTAAATAATTCCTTAATATCGATAAAAAAGCGCTAGTTCTATTGGCAGATAATTTCACTTATAACACATTTTCCCATATAACTGGATCAAAAATACGTGGTAAGATTTTGTGTTTTTGTAGTATATGTTAATATCTTCAAAATATATTTCCCACAAATATTGGCAACCCCAACAAAAATATTTTTTTTATTTTTACATCTGGCACAACCTGAGCTCCATATTGGGTGAGAGTTATCAGTGAAACAGCAAAAACAATTTACAACATAGGCAGCAGAGTTGCGCATTAGGTTGCCGGCTGAGTGATTCAGTTTCTGTCTTTGATCCTGGGTAACGTGTCGTCTGAACTGAAAATACACCATGTACCCCCGCGTAGCGGTTATTTCTGGAATGAAAAATTGACCCCCAGAGAAGAAGGAAAACACAGAGTGTGGTCGACGCAATCTGAGCCTCCACCAGTGCTGGACCTGAGAGGGGAAAACGAGGGAGTGAAAAACGCATGTGGAGATGGTTTCAATGCTACGCTCCATTCATATCCAGTCAGCTGGGGAAGCACAAAGCCTTCCCCAGCTGACTGGGGAAGGCTTTCTCCAGTGTTGTGTACAAAAAATAATCAGGATTTACACTGAAAATCAAAAATGCAATGAGTCACTGGGGAATTTTAATTAAGGTTAGCGTATGTTTTAATTAACACATTTTAAGAAAATAATTTTGTTATTGAATTAAGTGTGAATTTTGCATTATAAAAATACAATTTAAGTTTTCAGGATCCATTTTTAAAAATATTAAAAGAGAAGCTTTAATTAAAAAAAAACTAATTAAGATGTCAGAATAATTTTTACGAGAATGTAATTATGTACCATATAAGTGTAAGATATGTAATAATTACAAGTCTTGTTAGAATTATAACATTTTTGGATGCTTACAGACTTTTACAAAATAGCAAAATAAACTTTTTTATTCTAATTTTAAGTGAAAATTGTTTCTATAAAAGTTTTGAGAAATGTCCTTTGTGAAAGCTCAGTCTTTGTATTATTTAGAAAATCTGAGAAATTCCCATTGAGGAGTCAAGCTAACGTCTAAACTTTAACTTTTGTCAAAGTAAAAAAATGGTTTTCATTCAAACCATTAGAATAATTTATTCTTGCTATATATATATATTTCTTTTTTTAAAAGTGGAATCACAAATTGCTCTAAATTTGTGATCCGATAAATTTAGGAGCTTTAATTTTGCTTTGTTTAGCTAAACTGGTTACTTAAACTGAGTGTAGCTATAAACCAAACTGTCACTAGCTGTAAGCTTACTGTTAGCTTAAGTATATATATGCGTGGCTAGTTACTAAGCTTTTAGTTAAACTCCAAGAAGTTGTCAACTTGACTTTAAAAACTATTAATTTGACACTCAGTGACTTACTTTGAGTAGTTAACTATGCTGGTGTTAGGTTAACTTTGATTTGCTATTAGTTTGATGTTGACAAACTAGAGCAGAAATAAGCTTAGTTTTAAGTAGCTGTTAGCATGATTTTAACTAGCCCCATCAAGAGTATTAACGCAAAATTGTTAGCTAGAATTTGATGGCTGTTAGCCCAACTCTGAGTCGCTTAGAGTCTGATTGTATCTTAGCTTGACTACCTCAATGAGAATTTCTCCTTCATTTTCTTATCTGAAATAACATTTACCAGCTTTCTAGTCCAAAGAAGACAACAGTTCAACACAAACCCATTTTAGAAATATTTTAAATTTAATTTATATCTTTAATTTTCGACCTAATACTCATAGTTAAGTGTTTATCAAAAGGAGAAATGTTCCAATTCCCACACGGAGGAACACTACTGCTCCAAAACTCAAACTTTTCATAAAACCCTGCCTTATTTTTTTAAACTAGTAAATCAAAACATTCATAATGTTTGGTAAACTGAAACTGATGAGTAAAACCGCTGGAGTTCCAATTTAAAATGTAATTCAAGATCTCTTTACTAATACCCTTCAGCGTACGACATTTGGAGCTGATTTTGTTTGTTTTAACTGGGTAGAATTATCGCCTTCATCCGTCAGCGACCTTATTCTGGATTTTTTTCTGTTCCTCACATAGTTGGCAAAGTTGCATTGCTGTTTGGACTGAATTTAAACCCAAGGGTGAAACTAGACCACAGTGGTATTCACTTGAAAAGACGAAATATAATCATTTAATTCATAAACTGATGTCATGATAGTTCAAAAACAAAAACGGAGTCAAGGAGGTGAAATAGTTGAGTGACTTTTCCTGTTGAGACTTAACATTATAAATACATCTCGGGTTAAACGATCGCCTCCAGTCAGCCTACAGTGACAAATACCAGTCGGATCTTTTCCTGGATACTGTGTATCCCACCGGTTGTAACCCACTCTGTACCTTTTAGCACCTCTTTTTAAGGACGACTCAGTCGACACATTAACAATATGGACAAGTTTGATACCGAACCTGCCGACTTTCATTTTGTATGTCTTTTATATAAAACAAGAAAAACAAACAGCCTCGTATCTGTAGATGTGTTTGTCCAAATAGCTGATGCACGTATCGGACATGCAGTACGTTACAATCATTAATCGCAGAATGCCGAGTGAAAAGTAGGTGGATCTTTACAACTGTTTCTGTTTTACGCTTCGTGTTGCTGGAAATGTCTGGAAGGCGCAAGATGTTTCTGTTTTATCTTCACATTCAGCTGTTTTTTAAGGCGGAGTATCAGGGCCATTCTTGGAAAAATAAAATTACAAGAGTAAAGTTGTGGTATTGTGAGAACAGTCATAATATTACCAGAAGAACGTTGCAATATTATCACTCTATTTTTGTAATACTACAACTTTATCCTTGTGTTATTTTGATTTTATTCTCGCATGACTGTATTCTCTTAAAATTATGACTTTATTCTTGTAATCTTATTTTTAAAATTTTCTTTGCATGGCCCTAATAATCAGTCAGTTTTATAAGCCAATTAATGGGTTGGATTTCATTGGTTTCTGCATCAAATACACGTTTTATTATGAAAATCTGAAACACGGAAGGTGGAAAATGTTTTTTGATGGACTTCTTCTTCTTTGTCACCTGATTTTAGGTACCTTGTAGCTACTACCACCTCCTCCTTGTTTTTCATTATCTGTTCTTCTTTATCTAATAATACGACGTGTGTTTTTGTCGGTGGGAACATTTTTGCTACCACAGAAAGACGTGGCTGTGGCACAGAACCGCACACTTGTTTTAACGTTGTAGTGACTGAACCTTGTGCCTAAACGAGCCCCGTCTAAACTCTTCTAATGTCTCTTTTCCCTGTTCCGTCTCTCACCAGACTTTTCTACAAAAACGCCATGTCTTTGTAAATACACGTGTTGGAGCAGCTATGACTAACTGAAAGGAACAAAAAAAAAGTTTAATAAATACTTCTTTGTGGTTGTAATTGCGGTGTCTGATCTGTTTCATTAATCTCGCCGTTGAGTGCCAGGTTGCGAAGTGGAAAAAACGTCCAGAGTGTGATGTTTGTCTTGGTTGGGTCTGGGGGTTGAAGTGGCTGTACAGCTGTTCCCCTGTAATCTGGGGGTAATTTGCAGACTGGAATAACAAAAACAGAAGTGGCTTGAATTAATCTTGCGGGAATGTGCAGCGCTTCGGGGAGTTCTGCCAAGAAAACGCCATCTCACGCGGTTTTGTTGCTCCTCGCTCCGGTCTGCCTCCTCTGCTGTCAGCTTCAATTTTTCACCTGCGCTTTCTGTGTCAGACCTCCTTGTTCCTCCCTGCTTTAACCGACTGCAGGTACTTAAAGATGGGATTACGTTTAACAAGGATCAACACAAATATGATGACAAATCATCAGGAAGTGCTCTAGAACATCCTGAACACGTTTCCACTCTAAAGGAACAGCTAGCAGGATTGTGGACCATATTGAATATTGCTGCGTTTACACCTCAGGTCTTTATGCTACATTGTGATTTTGTTTTTTGGCGAAATCCCCTTTTTATCCAAGGCCTTCATACTACTAATTAAATGTGACCACAATTGGACTTTTGTGTGAACGGTTTACAACCCCAAAGTGACCAGCATGCATATAAGAACACTGACATCAAACATCAGCACTGTTTACAAAAATAAAAATGGACGGAGGTGTTTATTGTTACAAAATCATAAGACGAAGGAAGCTAATAAAAAGACAACTAATAGCATTGACCTTTTGTGACGCATTGACTGAACTCTAAAAAGTGAACTCCGGACCATTTACAAACCTCGATCTGGGTTTGTTTGAAGTGAACTCTGGTTCAGTTTGAATGCATATGTGAACATCAAGAGGACTGGAGACCGCTGCAAAGGCAGGAAGCGGACTACAGCGCAGGGCATTCTGGGTAAATACAACTAAGACAAGAGAAATCCTACAACTGCTAAAATCTGACACTACTCCACTTTTGTTTAAATTTCATAAAGAAAAAAGTGTGTTCTTCAGAGGTTTCATGTTGTTTCCTTCAGTGGTTCTTGGTGCAGCGCCCCTACAGGCAAGGAGGGGAACAGGTTGCTTGCTGAAAATGTAACAGAGGTTGTAATTTTGGCCCCCAACAACCGAGTTTACCAGAGTATCAGGAGTAAAAAATACCTTAAATGTGCGTTCAGACCAGCCCTGCTTAGTCCGCTTTAATCAAACTCTGCTTTGTTTGCCCCAAAAGTCCTGTTCGTTTTGGGATGTTTGAACACATAATTTAACTTTAGTTTGGACAAAAAAACAAACAAACTAAGATTAGCCTACAAACCTCAGTCTTGGTTTGGTTGAAGTGAACTTTAGTGCGGTTTGAATGCATATGTGAATGCCAAGCGGACCAGAGGCCGCTTGTGGACTGTAGCTCAAGGCATTCTGGGTAAATACAACCAAAAACAAATTGATGTGATGTCAAAATTTGCAACAATTTGTCTGCAAATGTAAATGAATAACAGACAAACCAAGAAAAATGACACAGACCTTTTCTTCGTGGTTTACTTTGTGAAATCTCTTTGTCTAAGAAGCCTGTTTTTCTACAAAAAGAGCCAAAAATAACAAATTCATTGCCATCTACAGACCTGCACATGCATCTCTTCCTGTATTTTGGCTCCTGTAGATCTTATGTTCCATGCTGTCAGGTGGAAAACTGTGGGAACGTCTCCTCCTGGACTTCCCACTGATAACCAGCCTCCTGTTATCTGCAGCTCTCAGGGTCTGAGGAAATAAATCTGTCCAGCTCTTTTCCCAAACACCTGTATCTCCTCGTTACAATCAGCCGTTGAGACGCAGATCTTCTTCTGTAAATCCTGGAGCGTGTTCTCTGTGACTGAAGCAGCGGCTGATTATCCAGCAGGGACCGCTGCAGTTATGGCTGTGAAATATTCCCACATGTTTGTTTGGTCTGGGGTTGCAGCTGTGTTGCATTCATGCAGCTGAACACAAATTATCCTGTTTTTGGACAGCAGGCTTTGGTTTCAAAGGAAGACGTTTCAGTGAGAGGCTTATTAATAGCAGAGGAAGGACTGTTTACTGTTAAAATGCTGTTGATACTGCAGCACAGTTTGATTTAATATTACATACACAATCGCCCCATTTTCTAACAATGATTTATTACTTTTTTTACCCATAATTCAGAATAATATATGGGGTGTTGATTGTAAAATTATAGTCAAACATGAATAGCAATAATTTATATTATTTAGCCTGTAATAAGATAAAAACAACAAGGATTCATATTTTCAACATATTCTTCATTCATTCATTCATAAATGTCAGTTTCAAACTAACTAAATAATTAATTTACAAACAAAATGTTTAGCTGGCAAACTAAATACATAGTTAAGCTAAACATTTAGCATCAAATATTTAACATGCTGAGTATTAAGTTTGCTAGCTAAATATTTAATTTTCTATTAGGTCGGAGCTAAATATTTGGTTTGCTTAGAAACTTTTATATTTTATTTGTCACAAATGTTGTGAAATATCTCAAAATTTGCTAAAGTTGAGATCCAAATTTAGTTTAAAAAATCTAAACTTTTTGCAAAGTGGGATAAATTAAGTTTAGAAAACAGCAGGACGTGATGTAATGTTCTTAAACTCCTTTGAGAAATTGTTTCTTCTTTTAAAGAATTATTTAATTTTTCTCATCTTGGGACAACAGAAGTGAAAGTCAAACTTAAATCAGTTACTGTTTTCCATACATTGTCTTTAATGCAGGATTAATCTCCTTGTTATGGTTTTAAGATAAAGTCCTGGGTTTAAATAAATCCAGATTTGAGGGAAATATTCCTAAAATCTAAGCTGAGTGGTTTCCAGGTTTGACGCTTTCTGATTCCAGATTCGTCGTTTTCCTGATTAGTTCTCCTCTGGTTCTGGTCTTCAGAACGTCTCGTGCTTCCCGTGTTAATTTGATCTCACGGGGAGAAACGCCCCTCCACTTTATTTCCCAAATCTTCCTCCATATCCCCTCCATTCATCTGATTCCCCAGCAGATGTAATGGAGCGACGGGACGAGGTAAATGAATTGTTTTTTCCTCTGGTTTGAATCAGCAGCTAAAGCTCTAAGTTGAGCTGGCGACGTTTGGAAACCCCGAGGATGAACTCATTTCAGAAATCAACATGTTGGCCGTGGACAGAGGAGAGAGCGGCTGTGTTACTGAACTCACCCGTATTCCCATAATAGAGACCACACAATGGCACGGAGGCCATTTCTGCCCGCTGACATAATGAAGCACTATTCAGTTTTATATAGGCCATCTGTAAGTCTACTCACAGCTAAAAATACGGGGCAAGTTCAAGGCTGTGAGCTGAACGAGAGGCAAAGAGCAGAGCCAGGATCTCCTGACGGAGCAGAAGACGCTGAGTCCAGCGGATTACAGCCAACATCTGCACAGAAACAGGGCGGGGAGGGGCGACAGAATGAGCTGGGAGGTGGAAACCACCAGCTGATTGGTTCATTTTACTCACCTGGCTTTAGGTTAAATACATCCAACTGTTCATCCATCTGAAAACTGAAACTTTGACCAGCAGTAAATCAGGAGATCTCATGCTGTAAACAAACATAGTTGCTACAGTGAAGCATCATATTGGCTCAGTGATGCTGTGGGACAGCTTTTCTTCCCCTGAGACAGGAAGCCTGCTGCACGTGGAGGACAAGATGGCGTCCAAGACCAGCGCACCTGGGAGAAAATGTCTCAACAAGACAATGAACTCATTCAGTTCAAACTGACATGAACTTTGTGGCATTTTGTGTTTAATTTAAACTCTTGCTAAATTGTTAAAACTCTTTTTACATGACTATGTAGCCTAGCGACAACTGCAGGCTGTTCATTGCGTATTTATAATGAAAACTGCAGCCTCAGCATGAAACATGCAATTTGGTGAATGGTAAAAACGGAGGACGTGTTGATCAACGTCTCTCGCTGCAACAACACGGCAGCTGCAGCGTTCAGCCCTCAGCGTGTTGCAGTAACTGTTACACAACAACAAGCTGAGGCACACGGGACAGCGGCGGCAGGTGTTCGCTCCGCCCGGGGGCCCCGGGGGCCACCTGGCTCCCACGAACACAAACAGTTTCTGTGTGGAAGTAGTACACACTTCCCAGCGATGTGGCGGCGCGGCGTCCCAGGAGCCAGCTCACAGACAGGGCAACTTCACAAAAACCGCAAACACATAAAAACACAAACACACACCTGAGACGAAACTGGTACAAATAACTGGAGCAGGAACGTTCAACATGGCCGATTGGTGACTTTACTTCAGAAACTCACATTTGCAACTCAGACTCATGTCAAACTGATGGATGCCTCGTTTCTACGTTTACACAGAACAATGAGATGCCGCTTCCTTCTCTCTACGTTTCGTTTATGTGAATTTGACGTATTGCGTTAGAAATGATTGATTGAAATGGCAAAATTTAAAGTCCCACCCTCAGTTTTGCAAAAACTGTCTGTATGTTTGCCAGCCACTGTGGGTTTTTTTTGGCGTTTCAGAAAAAGAGTTGATGAGCAAAATGGAAAATGGAAAGAAGAAAAAGAGGTTTTATTTATATTGCACTTTTACAGCAACAAAGCATTTCAAAGTGCTTAAACTCATTTTCCATCGTGACAAAGAAGAGTACATTTCTGCCAAAAATCTGAAATTTTCAGATTAATTTCAGAAATGTACAAGAAAAAAACTTGGACGTTTCTGTGTTTCAAAAGTCAACAATTTGCAAGATAAAATCTGAACTATTTAGATCAATTTCATAAATTGTCTGGAAAAAAAAGACATGATTACATACGAAGCTTTCCTACGTAAACAGTCACATTTGGGCTTCCATGGATATTTTTGCAGCAATTCCCTTTTTGTGATGTTTTGTGGAGACTTTTGTTGTTCACCTTTGTTTTATTCTTGTTTCAATGTGAACTTTCCACATTGGAAACCAAACGAATGTTTATTCTTTTGTGTCCCAGCTGCTCTTTGTGTTTTCTGAAGGGTTTTGCTCTGGTTCTGTTGAGTAAGACAGTCTGCAGAAGGAAAAAATAAGCAAACTTGTGCTAATATTACTGGTATGAAACTCTACAGGCATGCGTATAGAATTACATCTTCGGCTAATGTTAAATGGAAACACTGACTGTGTGGTTTCATGGGGATCTGAACCTTTTGTACATGCAGTTCAGTTACATGTTGTTTAGATATCCAGTGGCTAATGGCGGGGCTCTGTGAATGTCACTGAAGAACGGGACTACAAGTGGAAAATCTCAGCACAATGGCCCATTGTGCTGAGATTTTCAGATAATATTTAAGTTGACAACCAAGCCCATTGCGTGCAGGAAAAAGGAAATATGCTTCTATGTTCAGTCTAGTCTTTAGAAATCAATGGCCAGCAATTAGGAGGACCCAACTAATGCAGATTTAATGAAAAAGGACAAACACCAATTACCTGACTGGCAGCGTCTGCATGTTTTTACAAGCTCAACTATTAAGCAGGGTTTGCTCTTTGTGTTGAGACCAACATTGGTTTGGATTTTTATTTCATTTATTTTTACTGCGATGAAACGACTAAACCGCTTGTTAAACAGGAAATGGCAGGAATTGAATCTGTTTTGCTGTATTTTCCTGGAGGACGGCGTTCGTTGCTCTCAGGTTGCCAAGTAGCACCTTGTCCAGCTCTGACTTCTGCAGATGAGCTTTTCTGTCCTGAATTATCTGCAGCTGAAGTTTTTCCAGTTGTTGTTTCATCGCAGTGACGTCGGTTTTATACCGACAGCTGAGCTCCTGGTACAAACTTTCAACTTTCTCCAACTCAGCCTGGGCAGCACTTTCCTTCTCTTCCATGATTTGAATCTGTTTTGTATAATTTTCTTGGTGGACGGCATTCTTTGCTCTCAGGTTGTCTAGAAGCGCCTTGTCCTGCTCCGATTTCTCTAGATGACCTTTTCTCTCCTCAGTTATCTGCAGCTGAAGTTTTTCCACTTGTTGTTTCGTCGCAGTGACGTCGGTTTTATACCGACAGCTGAGCTCCTTGTACAAACCTTCAAACTTCTCCAACTCAGCCTGGGCAGCACTTTCCTTCTCTTCCATGATTTGAATCTGTTTTGTTGAATTTTCTTTGGAGGACGGCGTTCGTTGCTCTCAGGTCGTCTAGAAGCGCCTTGTCCTGCTCCGATTTCTCTAGATGACCTTTCCTCTCCTCAGTGATCTGCAGCTGAAGTTTTTTGACTTGTTGTTTCGTCGCAGTGACGTCGGTTTTATACCGACAGCTGAGCTCCTTGTACAAACCTTCGAACTTGTCCAACTCAGCCTGGGCAGCACTTTCCGTTCTCTTGTATGATTTCAATCTGTTGTGTTGAATTTTCTTGGTGGACGGCGTTCGTTGCTCTCAGGTCGTCGAGTAGCACCTTGTCCAGCTCTGATTTCTCTAGATGACCTTTTCTCTCCTCAGTTATCTGCAGCTGAAGTTTTTTGACTTGTTGTTTCGTCGCAGTGACGTCGGTTTTATACCGACAGCTGAGCTCCTTGTACAAACCTTCGAACTTGTCCAACTCAGCCTGGGCAGCACTTTCCTTCTCTTCCATGATTTGAATCTGTTGTGTTGAATTTTCTTGGTGGACGGCGTTCGTTGCTCTCAGGTCGTCTAGAAGCGCCTTGTCCTGCTCCGATTTCTCTAGATGAGCTTTTCTCTCCTCAGTTATCTGCAGCTGAAGTTTTTTGACTTGTTGTTTCACCGCAATGACGTTGGTTTTATACCGACAGCTGAGCTCCTTGTACAAACCTTCAAACTTGTCCAACTCAGCCTGGGCAGCACTTTCCGTTCTCTTGTATGATTTGAATCTGTTGTGTTGAATTTTCTTGGTGGACGGCGTTCGTTGCTCTCAGGTCGTCGAGTAGCACCTTGTCCAGCTCTGATTTCTCTAGATGACCTTTTCTCTCCTCAGTTATCTGCAGCTGAAGTTTTTTGACTTGTTGTTTCGTCGCAGTGACGTCGGTTTTATACCGACAGCTGAGCTCCTGGTACAAACCTTGAACTTTCTCCAACTCAGCCTGGGCAGCACTTTCCTTCTCTTCCAGGATCTGAATCTGTTTTGTATAATTGTCTTGGTGGACGGCATTCGTTGCTCTCAGGTCGTCTAGAAGCGCCTTGTCCTGCTCTAATTTCTCTAGATGAGCTTTTCTCTCCTCAGTGATCTGCAGCTGAAGTTTTTCGACGCCCTTTTTCAGCGCAGACTGATTTCTCTCCTGGACAAGCTTCTCTTTCTTGTCTCTGTTTGAAAGAGCAACTTCCACCTCCTTCGTCTTCTCCTGGTATGATTCAGCCAACTGCTGAAAATTCATGATGTCTATTTCATACCTACTTTTTGATCAACTTAAATAGTTTAAGTTCCTCCCTGTTTGTTATCAAAGCACATATGACTTACTGAAACAAACTAACTCATATTCTAATGACACTCCAGTCAATGTTAAAGGCAGAAGGCACTGCTGTGGAGAAAAATAACAAAATTACAGTAAAACCATTGATAAATTTAGAAATGTAACAATCCATTTTGTTGTCAGAACAGTGAAAGTTTCACTTCTTGCAAGTGTTTCATTACAAATGTAATCCTGTTGGGGGTGATGCACAATGTTGTAACGCGTCATCGTAAAAGTTGTTGTTGCTCAGCGCTTTAGCATTAGCTTCTGCCAAATGCTGTGTAAGTGTAGCATGTTAGCTACCCCTACAAGTGTAGCTGATGCTTTAGATTTAGCGCAGCTAACTTCTTACCTATCAGTTTCTGTCACTGCAAATATCTAAGAATTAAAATAAAAAAAACATATATGCTAGCTTTTTAGCTAGTACTTCCCACTACTGCAAATATATAAGGATTTTAAAAGCAAATAAACACATAATTGTACATTTTTGGGTCGTGCAGCTAGCTTCTTGGCTAATCTAACAGTACATTTAAGCTAACGTTTTAGCTAACATTGTCCATCACTGCTAATATCTAAGCTTTTTTTTAAAAAATGCATCAATTGGGTAGATAGTTTTTTATCTAGACGTGTCCACCACTACAAACATCTAAGAATTTTAATAAGACAACGTTCTGTCCTTCGATAACATCAACCTATTGAAGGTAGAGAAGCTGGACAAGTAGACAAAGCACATAGAAATGCCTGGAATAATCTTTGAATCCGACAAATTACCTTTAAAATAATCTGAAGTGTTCAAGCTGCCTTTCACCGCTTGCCGTCTGCGGTTTCCTCCAGAGGTAAACATCTTGTCCTCTGCGGCTCCACGCGCCGGTAAAAGCTTTTGTTTTGTGTGGACACGACTTGTGACAGTGTGTAGTCCCAATTTGCCAGGACGTCTGTCTGTGTGGGCAACATGCTGCGATGCATGCTGGGAGCCTGAGGCTGGGGGATATTAATTAGCTCAGCCGAAACAATACATGAAGTGCACAAAAAAAAAAAAAAAAAAAATAGAGGCTTTTAAACAGATTAGTTTTCATCCTAACTAAATTAAATGCATTGTGATGGTGTATTTTTCTTTTTGGATCGAAAAACATACTCCTCCAACTGCAATTTTTCATGGAGGAACATTAAAACAAGCTCATGTTGCGTTTACAGGGAAAGATGAAACTGAAATGAATCTTTGTAAGGCGATCTCTGCACAGATAAGCCAATGAAATGCTTCACAGTGAAGGCTATAAACCTGTTTTCTAACTTATTATAGGACTCTGGGATGCTGTTCAGCATTAGCTTTCCCATCAGGCTTTTAACACTGATTAAAATTCTTTGCACTGTGAATTGAAACATCTCTCTGTCTCAGCCGCAGCGCTTCTGCAACTATAGTATTTAATCATTATTTTGTTGTTAAATGTTTTATTTCTAGATGTTGGGGATTCGGTCCGACACGAGGGCGTCGTTTTGTTAAATTATGACTAGGAGAAACCGCCTTTCATTAAATAATTGACATGAATTTGCCACAATATTAAAATCCTCTTTGTAATGCTAATCACCTCCCCTCGTTGTGCAGAAGCCCCTCTAAATAACCCCGATGTTCTCCAGCGTTTAGCTCCGGGATCTTTCGGGTCGTGTCAAAGCAACGTCGACATGAACTCCAGGAGACCGCTGCTCTGCAACAACACGATCACTGTTAATTATTTCAAAGCTCGGTGGGGCTGAGGGTTATTACCGTTTTCTGCAGCAGACAGTGAAAACTGCAGCGTGGAAGAACGGCTGTGCTTTCCCGACATACGACCCACATCACACCGAACGTCTTCCAACGTCTTCTGTCTGATAAAATGCGCTGCATTTCTTCAGAATCTGTTTATTTCTTTTATTTCTTTAACATTCACTGAACGCTGGAGATCTTCAGTTAGCGTCCGTTGTGAAGTTCTCCTGAGGGTTTCCCTTGAACATATCTGCACATTTTATTTTTAACTGGAGTTTTGTTAACGTTGCAGCCAAAAAGCAGGTGACTTTCAGCAGTCAGTGTCTGGATCAGATTATCTTTTAAATGCCCAGTAACTGTTCAGAGATCTTTGGCTGACAGCTAGCTTTTAGCTAACGATTCTTAATAACTTACTTTTATTTTTCATATCTATTCACCATTAAAAAAGGTTAGATAAATGTTGTAAATACATTTCTGGTAATGTTTAGTAAACATTTACCTTTTTTTTTTTTTTTTTCCTTTCGTGTTTACTAAGTGTAACCAAAGCTTTGCAGCTACATTCTTAGCAATCTTTAGCAAATTTTCCCAAACATTTGCCTGACTTTTATTCTTTATTCTTGGGAAATGTTTATTCACGTTTAGCCAAACTTGCCAGTTTTTCATTTTCTCTTCTTATGAAAACAACTATGAACTCAACTAAATAAACTCCTTTCCAGAAAACTACTTAATTTTAATTTTTTTTTTATGCCCACTAAGTAAATACTAAATATTTGCTCAAGTTTGCAGGTAAATTTCTTGCAGCTTTTAGCCAATTTTCCAGATGTTTCACTGCCTGACCTTTATTTTTTGTTTTTCCATCCATTATGAATTCTGAAACATTTTCTAAAGACTGTATTTTGAGTCAGTATCAGTTAAAGTTTCCAAACTTCTCACCTAACTTTTGTTTTTTATGTCAACAGAGTTTTTACAAAAGGCTTGCTTGATGCTCTTGCTAAACACTAACTTTCCATTAGCGTTTAGCAAGCTAGTCCAGAACGTTAGCCTAATCTTAGCCGAACCACAATGTGTTTGGACAACGTTAGTGAATTAGTTTTAGTAAATATGTCTCTGTTTTCGCCTGTATTTAGAAATAGTTTGCTAACGTCTGCAACTAACCTTCCAGGAATCTTTAGCCAACTTTTCCCAGACCCTTTTTTTTTTTTTAAGTCAATGTGTTTAAAAACTATTTCCTGAAAGCTGTAGTTAACTTTTCAGTAGCCTTTAGTAAACATCGCTTAACCAAAGTGTTTTGCTAACAGAACATTAGCTGGAGTTCTGGAAACACTTAAGCTGCAGATTGCAGTCACCTGTACTGGGTGTTTACCAAACATTTATTTTTACATCTAAAGTTTTGGTAAAATGTTAACCTTTCCGTAACGTTTAGCAAATGTTTCACTGGCTTTGCAGTAGCTAACATTCCCCAGACACGTTCTTGTGTCAACAAAGTTTGCTGCAAACTTTCCTGTAATTGATTCACTGTTGTTTTTTTTTTTCAGGAAACTTTACACTAAACATTAGTGAATGTTTCCCATTTGTTGCATAAAAAACTGCTATTTTAGTATCAGAGTAAGGTTACCTGACTGTTATAGGCAACACTCGGGTTGTGATAGTTTTACCTAAAGGTCATAAAACCTGCAGCCTTCAGAGAGGCTTGCCTGAACTTTCTCTGAAGGTTGTGTTCTGTCTCACCCTCAAGAGAAACTTTTCAAATGTTCCCTTAAGGTGAATTTTAATTCTAAAAGTAAGTAAGGCCATATTTTCACTCATTTTTCCTGCCTGTGTTGCTACTTTACATTTCACCCGGACTCATGGCGCCTATAATTTATCTCAACCTTTAAAAATTCACCTTCACCGAAACCTAAAAGCGGCGAGGAAGTACTAAGAACGACGATTTACTGGGCCACTAAAAACCTCAAAGGGCGCAGCGTGACACGTGCAGAAATCACCGCCGTTGCTCTGCGGTGACGAGGTAAAGCCGTTCCTCTGAGGTGGCGAAACGAGCGCTTGAAGCCTCGATTTCCGGCCATTAAAACCAAAAACCCGGATTCTGCTGTCGTTAAGAGGCAGCTGCGTCTGCGAGGGTCAGCCCTGAGACAGAGCTGGGCTCTGATAGCGTGTCTCCAGCTAATTGTGAGAGCGATCATTACGCCTGATAAAGAAAACCATAAATCACAAAGAGAGGCCTGACCTGTGGCTGGCCCCGGACGTTTGGTGGAGGAAACTCTCAACGGCTGACTCAGAAAAAATCTCATTATGTCTTCGGCTTGACAAAGCACCAGCGCCATCTTTGGCTTTTATTTCTTGGTCAGATAGAAGCGAGACCTTTTTTTCTTCACTGGAAGCTGCAGTAATGTGTGTTTGAATGGACTTGCAGCCATTTTTAACCAAAGCGCCCTGAGAGTAATACCATCACTCTGAGTTTTCTTTGGAAAATCACAACTTTCTCTCCACCGATGCTCTCCTTGGTTCACTACAGTTCAAAGTGATGTCAGTGCGCCCAGGGTAGCCATCTTGTTTCTTTGGGTCAAACTAAAATGACATTTTTTAAATAATGAGAATATCATCTGAATATTAGGAAAATAAAATGGTAACTTTATGAAAACTTAACAAAAAATTATGATGAGGGTTCTTGAGCATCTTGTTACGACAAAGTATTAGGACAAATCTTAAGAAAAAAATGTTAAATTTAAAAATAATGTCACAATGTTGCAAAATTAAAGTTGAAATAAGAGAATAAGGTTGTAAAAATATGAGAATAATTTCATAATATTTTGAAAATAGTCATATTACAAGAATAAAGTTGAAATAATATGAGGATAAGGTCATAATAATATAAAAATAAAAACAAAGTATTACAAGAAAGTAGTTGAAATAATGAGAATAAAGTCAAACTAACACGAGAAAAAAGTCGTAATAATATGACTTTGTATCCTTGTTTTAAATAAAGTTACTGGGGGGAAAAAAGAGACAGTGAGAGGAAACTGAGCTGCTATGTAAACGGTCTTCACCCCTTTCAAAATAAGAGCATGAACATAAACATCTAACTACCTGACGTATTCTCAAAAGCTGAAAACCAAAACTACAACACAGATGTTGAACTTTATTCAACAGAAAGGTTACAAAACGGCCAAGAAAATTAGCCATTTTGAATTCAGCTAAATTCTAATCAGCTAAATTAGAATTTAGCTGGAAAAATTAAGCTATCAAAATGCTAAAGCGCTAAAGTGCTCAGCAAACTGCAGTCTGCTGTGAAATCTTTGGTTTCCTTTCCTATGCCGGTACATCTGGACATTAGTATCTTGAATAACACAGCTGTCTGCTCAGCAGAGGGAAGCGCTATGATGAGGTTGAACCTTGACCTTAGCTACATGCTAACCGTCCAGAGGCCTGGTTTCTCTCTGTTCCTTCCAGTTCACCTCACTCCTCTCATCAAGTGCAATGTGTCCATGTGTTACTGCAGGCTTCGACATTCTTTGCTGTTTTTCTTGACACACGGCTCCTTTTCTCTCCACACATTGAAAGCCAAAGCAAATATTCCCTTTCACTCCACGGTGAGCTTGAATTATTAGCCAGGAGCGGCTCTGCAGGAACCAGCAGCCGGAAACTTTATGCCACCACCGCAGACTCCAACTCATCTGAAGATTAAGTAGATGAATAAAAGGCTTTATTTGGTTATTAAATCTACTTTCATTAGATTTTTAAAGTGTCCACATCCCCAGACAGTCAAATGAGTCAACGGTGACTGTACACGTTAGCATTTCCAGATAATTCCAGATGTCTGAGGATAAAGTCATTGAAAACATCTGCAAACCCGACGTCCCATCTGATTTAACCTCCAGACAGCACAGAAATTATTCTTAATGCCATTTAATGCCATGCACTTTAATATTTCCATTCCAAAGATCAGAAGTTCACATGACAATTTAACACCATGTAAGGAAACCAGAAAGTACCACAGCCATGCTGAGCTAATCGTCCTGACTCTGTGAAACTATCGCATTTATCAGCAGCCATGATTGTTTGTGCTGTAAGGCTGCATTCCCACCAGTTAGGCCAATTCGTTTGGGGATGTATGAATGAGAAAAATGAAGATTAAGGCCTTAAAATGTCTTAAATTGATTGGAAAAAACGGTAAGTTGGTCTTAAATATGTTAATCACAAGTCTTAAATTGTCGTTCCATCACTGTTTAATCTCAAATATTCTATGTAGTTTTTTTTCCTCACAGGATTTTTCTGTCAGGCAAAAGTTTGAGCCAGTGGTTGAGGCTACCGCTAACTAGCTGCTAATATAGCCTTGTTAGCTGGCTAACTTTTTGGCATCTATTATGAATGAAAGCAAATTTATTGCCAGTTGCATTTGTTTTTGCTACTGATTCACTTCTGTTGCCAACACATATGAGGTTAAATAGATATTATGCAAAAAACATTTAAGCTAGGCACTACGGAGGTACAAACTGTAGATAGATATATACAGCGTAAAATGCACAAAGCTACCGCTAATAGCAACAGAACAACCCCATAAGTTTCACTGTTTTTGCTATGCTTAATACAGGAGGATCCACCAACCATTCCCAATATCTCTACATATATATCTATTATATATATACATATATATATATATATATTTATTTAACTAAAACAAGTTAAAATGTGCTAGAGCTCAGCTTTGGTTGCTTGGTAACTGGCGGAACTCTACTGGGGTTGCTAGGTAACGCCGCATTGCCAGTTGAATGTAAACCAACATTCAGAAGGTTTTTGAAACGGCTCATTAACTTATTTCCAATATATATATAGTGATTAGACTGTTTTTAGAAACAGGTAAGTCTAAAATGGAAGTATAAAACATTCAAAATATGACGTTTTCAGTTTAAGTTTCCTTTAAAATACAATTTTATGTTGATTTTTTTGTATTTAACGACTAAAAATGTTAATTTCTGTGTCTCTATTCTTTTACATCACATTCTTTTTTTCAGATAAGTAAGAAAAGTATAATAACACATCAGTATGTGAGCATTTATTAATAATGACTGAATATTTCAGGGGATTTTTTCACATGACTTTGTGGCATTGAGCAGTGTGGGACACTGGGAACGGTGGCTGCTTAATGGTACCAGTTGACGAATGGATCTCTGTTTCTCATCTATTACACCATGAGAACATCTGACAGCAGCCAGACCGCCTGGTACTGCATGTAGTACAGCATGGGAAACAGAGCCAGGTGTCACTGTAAAGCTATGCTAATTAGCCCGGTAATAAAAACACTGACGCTAACGAAGACGAGGAATGTCAGACAGAGAGCTCACGACGCGGAACACAAGCTGAGGGTCTGCAGGACGCTCTGTTGAGGCTTTGCTTCTCCTGTGGGATTCGGTTTAATGTTTGCACATGAGAATATCTACAAACAGCCCGTCTGCCCATTCTGCTGCTGAAAGCTGCGGCGAGGTCAAAAACAAAGGTTTCCTTCTTGTTGCTCTTGTGAAGCTGATATTTGCACAGGTGCAGCAGCAGAATCTTCCTGCAGGTCTTTTTACAGTCAGACAGGAGGTTTTATTTCTCTTCCAGACCATAAAATGACCTCCAATAACACTGGGAAAAAAAAAATCTCTGATTGTTTCCCAACACATCTGATTTCTGATTTGAATTTAGTTGTTTTTTCTAACTTTCTTTTCTAAAAATGAGCTTACAAACAGGAGCGTCTCCACATTTTTTGTTAGAGAGACAAAGCAGCAGCACTAACTACAATAGTCGGACCTTTGTAGAGTAAATTTCCGCCAAAGATTTTTAGGTTAATCTCAAAAATTTTCTAGAAAAAAAAAAACTACAAAATGTCTGAGCTTGAAAAGTCAAAAATTTGCAAGCAAAAAAAATCTAAATTATTTTGACTTTTTGAAACTCAGATTAGTTTTTGAAACTAATCTGAGAATTATATTCTCAGATTAGAGTCACTGGAAATTAAACATACAGAATGAAAACTGGTTTCACTGGGTTCACATGCAGCCCAGCGATGGGAAGGACTGGATGTAAAGGGACATGACATTTGTAGGCTGTGCAGAAAGCTCCACTTCTGCTTTTCAAAGATGTACTGTTGTCTAATTGCGTATCTATTTGCATCCATTTTCACATCCGAGTGTAAACATTGAGCTGGGTTCGGATTTGGATTGGATTTAAAGTAAAACAACTCATTCTGAACTGAGCAGATTAAAATCTCATAATCTAAGAATGATTTTGTGCTAAAAATGTAACAAACATAATTAGTTTAACCTATAAACACATCCTAACCTGTTCAAGGCATTAATAACAGGCAATGTCGGTAGCTTAAAAAGCTGAGTGGAAATTTCAGCCTCAATTTTTTAAGTTGAACCCAGAAAACGTTTTTACAGTGTAGCAAGGCGACTCTGGTTGTTAGATTCACTTCCTGGTTAATCGCTACTTTTTCAGGGCACCATTAGTGCATCTCTATGAAACCTTTATTTGACCCCCTGGAAATGTGTGGAAAGTCAATATATCGATGTCTTTTTTTTTTTTTTAAACTTTAAGCTAAAATCAAATTTCTGACCCAGGAGCAAAACCAACTCAAACGGAGTTGATTCATTATGAGCAGGAAGGAGAGTCTGGATGAACCTCACTGCTTCTGTTACAGCAGATAATCCTCTTTAGACTGATTCATGTCTGCAGGAAAATATGGAACGATCACCTGTACGTACGACACGGTCGTATGGGGACAATTCATGCCAAAAAACAAGAAAATTCATGCTGATGAATGCTAATCGTGCATCTTGCATCATTCTATAGTAACGGTCAAAGATGTGGGATTTCAGTTCCCGGCAGATTTATCCACAAAGTAAATATTTTCAAGATTTTCCTCTGTCTGGTCAAACTTCTGGTTCTGATAGCTACGCACTCGCTTCCTTTTAGCGTTTTTCCACGTCTCAATCAATCAAAGGGAGGATTCATCAGGGAAAAGGAGAAGAAGCAGCTCTATTGGCCAAGACTGTGATGCACAAAAGAGGAATTTGGCTCCGATTTTAAGGCGTCAACAGCTATCAAGTGAAATATATGAACTTTAGATGAGATAAAATAAGGATAAAAGAACAAAATGTACATGCAATTTCAGCCAAATTGATCATTTTTATAGACATGAAGACACTTTTGGACATGCTGAACGTCTCCTCTCTGCAGCTGAAACTGGTTTTAGCAGCTGTTTCTTTGATGTTTTGATGCTGTTGCTAACACAAGATCATCATTTCAGGAATTTTCCTCTTCCAAAGCAATAATGGAATCAGCGCTTACTTACTTATAAAGTTATGCAAGTCAGAAATTTTAAGATTCATTTCATGCATTTTCTACAAAAGACGTAGAAACTTCCTCAGTTTCTCAATTTTCAAGTTTTAAAATAATAATGAAAAAAAATTCTAGAAAATTTCTGAGACTTTTTCTCAAACATTTTTATCTTTTGAAACTCAAATTTACAATTTTTTTTTTAATTTCTGAAAGTAATTAAAAATTAATGTGTTTTTTCCCGTAAATTTTCGAAACTCAGAAATTCACAGCTAGCTACAAAGCTAACTACGCTAATCCTAAATCACTGATCATTAACGTTTCTTCCTCTAATGCTAACGCAGTATTTGGCGGAAGCTACGGCTAAAGAGTCACATCAACGTGGTATTTAGCTGAAGCAAATGTTAGCACGCTAACTTCAATTAAAGTTATATCTCCCCTTCAAAGGCTACAACCCTCCAGCACCAATTTAATTTTGACATTATCGTTTATATGTTCTATATTCTCCCTAGACATTGTATTTTTGTTTTCTACTGCCCCTGTTTTATTTATTAATTATGTCATTTTTGGCCCTCCGTATGTATGCTTCTTGTTTTAAATAAAGTTATTTTGGGGGAAAAGAGAGAAAATGAGGAAACAAAACTGCTGGATACAAGAGGATACATTTAAACATCTCACTGCTTGGAGAATTTTTAACAGCTGATAACCAAAACTTCAACGCAGAAGTTTTGTCCGCTGCAGTTTATTAACCTTAAAGTTTACAAAACAGTTGAGTAAATGAGAAATTTAGAAATGATCAGGAAGAAGTTATTTTATGTGTGTTAATGTTTTCAAAGTTAGCTGAAAATGCCAAGCAAAAACCTAGCTCTGCTGTTAGCGCATTAGCTGAAATGTGCCCACCACTGGTAATTCCCTAATGAATGGATCTCTGAATGTTATGTTTGACGTTCTGGATTTGGTACCAGCAGTAACGCTGCAGCATGTCTGCATCTGTTCAGGGAGCAGAACCTGTTCCAGAACCCGAGCTGCGGCGGAGCGAGGCAATAAAACGGGTTGTAAAACTTTGAAACAGGAAGACGTTTGGATCCCAGCACATCTGCGGAGTTTCCAGGTATTTACGAGAAACACCAGCAGGTTCTGGGTGAGACAGAACTGACAGACGGCCAGTTATCTGTGAAAGCCAGACAAAGTCAAATCACGGCCACTTTAACTGAGTTGTTGACTGACAATAGAAAGGAACAACTCCCTTTCTTCAGGGAAAAACTTACAAAAGAACCAGAACCACTCCGTCTGCTCTGGGCTGAGAGAACAGGAAAGAAACGCAAGATCACAACAGCTAGGAGTCTGGGGAAATGCTAACTTTACTGCTAAGGGGTTCCATTTGTAAAGATACACAGTCAGAAATTAACAATAGTTTGAGTTACTAAACCTGTCAGAGAACAAAATAGGGTTTAACTTTTCAAAGTGATACTTAGCTACAAGCTAAATATTTAGTTAGCAAGACTAGCTACAAGTGAAAGATTCACTTTGCAAGCAAAATAGTTAGTTTGCAAGCTAGTTTTCAAACCACACAATTCGTTAACATGCTAGCTTCTGCTTCAGTCTACATATTTAGTTAGCAAGTTGGCTTCAAACTAAATAGTTACCCAGATAAAATATGTATGATAAAATATTTAGCTACAGACTAAAAAGTCAGAAAGCTAGCTACAGGCAAAATCAGTTAGCAAGGTAGCTTCAGACTAAATATTTAGTTAGCAAGATCCCTTTGCAATTTAGTTAACAAAGGGAATATTTAACTCCAAGCAAGCTACATATAAATATTTACGTAGAAAATGAAATATTTTGCTTCAAAATAAATATCTAGTTAGCAGGCTAGCTAACTATTTAGCGCCAAAATAAATACTTAGATTAAAGCTAATATTTTGCTTCAAACTAATTATTAAGTTATTTAGCTTTAAGCAAAATATTTTGTTTGCTTTGCCAACAACTGTGACATTTATAAAAAGAATGAAATGAAACGGTGATAAATCAACCCCCCATTGTTTCTTATGACAGGCTAAATAATCCAAATTATTGCTGTTGATTTCTGACAGTGTAACTACAAACAGGCCTCCCATAAGCCTCAGCTTGACGCCGTGCCAAAGTTAGCATTAGGCTCAGACAACCTGCGTGGTCGTCTATAGATTTACAGTCCTGCTGCAGTCCGAGCCTCAGATGCCGAATGATGAATAACGAAAAGAGGCAAACATAAAACGACCCCAGGACGGCGGCCTCATAGATTCGCTCTTATTAGATCCTGAAAAGCTCCGGATTCAGAGCAGATGAGCAGCGAGGATTTATGTCAAGCTTCGTCTTGCTTTCATGTGGACGGACTCTCGGTGTCCTCCTGTTCCTGCCGTTTGCATTAACCTCAGAAAAAGCTCCTGACAGATCCGCCTGAGCTGAACCGGAGCCATCAATTACTGGATGAGGCCGATATTTGGCCGTAACTCTGCAAACGGGGCGAAGTCCTGCAGAATTTAGCCGACTAACGACGGTTTAATGGACAATCTGTGACAAAGATAAACAGGAGCCTCAATCCTGACAGCAGAAGCTACTAATTACATCACAGAGCGAAGGCAGACGTCTGCAGTATGATTTCCATATGGGAGAGCGGAGCGTCAGGCCAAAGCAGAGGAATGGAAGGAGGAGTAAGTTTCTGTCAAAAATAAATCTTCTCAAATTAATTAAAACAAAACAATCATCTATACAAAACAGGGGGAAAAAATGGAAAACACTTGGGAGGTCAGAAATGTGCTTGAAAAAGTCAGAAATCTTTAGATGAATCTGATATTTTCAAGAAAAAAACATGGAAATTTCTAACTGAAAAGACAGAATTTTGAGGAAAAACAAATCAAAATTATTCTTTTCCAGTGGCACTATTCATCTTCCCCAGAAATTTCTGAGTTTAAAAGTCAAAAATCTGCTGCAAAAAACTCAAGAATTTCTAGATTAATGTCAGAAATTGAGACAAAAATGTGAAATTCTCTGAGTTTCAGAAGTTGAGAATTTTTGATTTTTGTAACCCAGAATATTTCTGAGATTAAGTTCAAATTCTCAGCTTTTTCAAGCAAAGTTTTTGACTTCTCAAACTCAGAAATTCCCGTTTCCTCAAAATTTTCTGCTATTAATCTCAAAATGTCTTAGTTTTTTCTAGCAAATCCGACTTTCCGGATAAGAAATTTCCAGTTTTTTCTCAATAATTTCTGGGATTTATCTAAAAAATGTTTATTTTTTCCTACAAAATTTTTTGTCTGTTTGCAGACTTTTGAAACAGAAATTTTCAACAAAAAAAAATTCTAGAAAATTTCTTAAATTAATCTAAAAATTTTGGACCTTTTCTTAGCAAATATTCGACTTTTTAAATAGAAACTTCCAAGTTTTCTTTCAACAAAATTTCTGCACTTAACCTCAACATTTCTGCGTCTTTCCTGGCCAATTTGTGACGCTTTATGCTCAGACGTTTCAATTTTTTTTTTCTTTAATCTCAATATGTCAGACTTTTTTTCTAGTAAATTTTCTACATTTCAAACTTAAATATTTCAGTGTTTGGTGGAAATATACTAACTCTTTTCTTTGTACAGTGGCCATGTTGCGTAGCTCGTTGCGCTCCTGGTAAACTCATGAAATTCCCAGAGAGAAGCTGCTGATCATCACTAGCATGAAGCAGAACAAGATGGCGGATGATCATCAAGCATAACGAGCTGTGATTTATGTTTTGATCATCAAAGACAGCTCATCGCCACACGCCCATCACACCGCTGGAATAAAGACGTGAGTCACTGCAAACAGACAAAACATGCCAACTTCCATTATTTCAAATCACTTTTTCATTTTTCTTCGTGATGAAGCGTGATGGATTCACAGCGTTGGTGTTGGTTGTAGATATCTGCTGTAATTTGCATGTAAAACGTCTTTGAAAATGTAATCTGTTTGGCTTCTGGAAGGAAAATAATTTAATTTGCAGAATGACTTTATTAGAGAGAAATGTTTGTCACAGAGGGAGTCAAAATGAATCTCTTTGTTTCATGAACCTCGGCTGGTTGAGTCATTAACTATGAGCCGTCGTTAGTCATTAGCCTAGCAGGTCTACGGAGGAACAATAGGGCCCAATGGAAAAAAAATCTTTCTTTTTTTCTCAAAATTCTAATTTTCGGTCAAAATAAAATAAAAAATCTTAGGTTTATGTCAAAATTATAATTTTTATAAAAAATAATCATAAAAATCACAGATTTTCATTATTATGGGATTTTTAAACTGGATTCTGATGGATCCATCCATCCATCCATCCATCTGTTCATCCATCCATCCATCCATCCATCTGTTCATCCATCCATCCATCCATCCATCCATCCATCCATCTCTTCATCCATCCATCCATCTGTTCATCCATCCATCATCCGTCCATCCATCCATCTCTTCATCCATACATCCATCTGTTCATCCATCCATCCATCCGTCCGTCCATCCATCCGTCCATCCATCTCTTCATCCATCCATCTCTTCATCCATCCATCCATCTGTTCATCCATCCATTCATCCATCCATCCATCTATTCATCCGTCCATCTGTTCATCCATCCATCTCTTCATCCATCCGTTCATCCATCTGTTCATCCATCCATCCGTTCATCCATCTGTTCATCCATCCATCTGTTCATCCATCCATCCATCTCTTCATCCATCCATCCATCCATCCATCCATCTGTTCATCCATCCATCATCCGTCCATCCATCCATCTCTTCATCCATCCATCTATCCATCTGTTCATCCATCCATCCATCCATCCATCCATCCATCTCTTCATCCATCCATCATCCGTCCATCCATCCATCTCTTCATCCATCCATCTATCCATCTGTTCATCCATCCATCCATCCATCCATCCGTTCATCCATCTCTTCATCCATCCATCCATCCATCCATCCATCCGTTCATTCATCCATCTCTCCATGTTTTCATTTTTCCTTCTCTTCACTTTGTGTTTTCCTGATTTTTCTCATCCTGAATCTTCATGAAAACATTTCAGGTTTTGTTTTGTCGTCTTTCATCATCTTGCATCTCAAATCTCGACAATCAATCTGGAATATTCCAGTAAGTCTCCTGACCAGGATGAACCAGTACTCCCAGTCTGATCGAACCATTCCCACCCTGAGGCCGTTGACCTGGCCTGACCTTTTCTCCTGCTGAACATCTGCGTTATCCCGCCTTCATTAGCACTTTGAAAACTTTAAACTGACTCGTTTTCTCCTCTAAACATCATTAACTTTTTAATTATTTGCCCCTCAGAGATCATTTTCTGTCCTTTGTCTCGTGTTTTATTTCCAAAAACCTCATTTCCAGGCAGGACAGAAAAGCCCTTGTGGATTTAAAATTAATTAAAATAAAACTTTCTGGATAATAGCAAAAGCTTCAATTTATTTTCCTTTCATATTTTCATTCAAAGGTTTCATCTGCTGCACCTGTAACGTTCTGCCCACCTTGAACTGTTGCTAATCGATGTTGTGCCATGAAGCCTGTCTGGAGCGGAGCGCCGCGTCTTATTTATGAAACTGGATGTGCGAGCGGAGAGCCGGAATAACTCCCAGTTAATGAAGCAGATGGTATTTCCACAGCAACACCTGGGAAGTCCAGCCGCTCCGGAGAAAGGGATTAATCCCACTTAGAGTCTGAAAAAAGATTCCCGGTCGTGATAAACAGCGTCCGAACCGAACCGAACCGAACCGAACCAAACGCCATGGTTCAGAAAGCCTCAGATGAACCCACAGATTAGGATTAAAACCATCAAAAAATTATTAAATTCTGACTTTTAACTTATATTTACACGCTTATCAGATATCATACTTATATTTATGACTTTTGTCACTGAAATTTCATATTTTTTCCTCAGATTTGACTTTTTTTTTTCCTCTCAGATTTCCATTTTTTTCAGATTGGAATCTTCTCAGAATTCCAAATTTTTTCTCAAAATTCCGACTTTTTTCACAGATTTTTAACTTTTTTTTTCTCATTCTCAGATGTATCTTAAATATGTTGTTTATATGAAAACACTCATAAAACTGTTTCTTCCTTGGTTTAGGATTTACATACCTGGACTTTAGAAACTCCTGAGATTAAAGTCAGGATTCAGTTTAAAAACATTCGACATGAACTTCCCTGATTAGGACCAGCGACATTTTTTCTAGTGGCCCTGATCGTCTCCCGTATGCACTGATCTGGGACAAAAACAGAAAACTGTCCAACTCCATGTGTAGGTCCTTTTATAAGGTAATATGGACTCCTGCAGTGCAGAGTGAAGGCTCGGGTTGGAACCTTGTTAGCAAGGAAAACACTGGAACATGACGGGATTAAGCAGGAATGTGAGGAAAACCTCAAACTGGGCTCCAATTACCACATTCTGTCCTGTAAAATAATAAGTAATTATGACTAAAACGAGCCCCACTGACGGTACGCGGGTCATAAAGGAGCCGCTGTTGGGAAATGAGAAACACGCCGAGTAAAACTCACTTTCCTCCGAGTCACGTTGCTCCAGCTGAGCCACATTTAGAGACGCAAACAGCCCAAAGATTTCTAGGTGACCTAGTCAAAGATTTATCTTCCAAAAAACACCACAGGACAATAGATGATGGATGGATGGATGTTCCTAAAGTCAGCATGAATCTACCCACTTGTCGTTTTCCTATACAATATTGCCCTTCTCTTCCTCGCCCAACAGGAAAGGCGGACATCTTTGATCTCCTCTCCCTCCCCTCGCCTCTTCCTCCTCCCTCCCCAGCTGAACCTCCCCTCTCATTGGTATCTGAGCGATGGAAACTGCTGCCTGGTACATTTCATGGCTAATCAATGCGATCACCGCCGCAAACAGCCAATCAGTCGTCCAGATCGCCGCATCATCCGCTCCGCCCGCCACCGTGAGCGATGGCGACACCTGTAATTGGATTCACTCCGCCAAACAACGGAGGAAAACCGCCGGTTCAGAAAAAAATGAGACAATTACACCCAACAGTTACGCCCGGCGTTCAGACCGACTCATATTTATTCTGAGAGGCAAAGCGAAGCAGAACGTTCAGCAGGCGCTGCTCAGATGTGTTTTATTGAATTTGTCAGGCCGTTTCCTTCTCAGAGGATCTTTTCCTCTATCTCTCGTATCCATCACACACACACACACACACACAAACAAAATGAAAATGATGGGTTTCTCCCAGCACCCCGGGCCCCGCTCGACCCCTGCACCAGATTAAATCTGACACTCATGACCAGCTCTGACAGCGGGGGAAAATGCTGCGGGCCGGGCCGGGATCTGGAGCGTTAGTTTGGAGTGACGGACTAATTAGGGCTTTCCTGCGTCTAGCTTTATTTTCATATTTACTCCAGGAGCCAAGCAGCATTCCCAGACCTATTCTGGAGAAGGTAGGTATTCCTGGACCGGAGGAAGGCAAAGATAAGGCTGAAAACTGGGATAAAAGCCACAACTACGCCCTCTGCTGGTGAAACCAGGCGCCGCAGGAGCTTCATGCAGGAATCGGGTTCAGTAATTTAAATATTTATGGGTATAAAATTGCCAAAAATAAACAATGTTCCCTCCCAAGACCACTGCAACTGTCAGTAAGAGGCATTTATTTTTATTTTAGTGCTGCACAATCAAAATATATCAGTAATAATTTGGGTTATTTATTTCTAAAAAGACAAAATGGGATTAATTTATCAAAGAGGACGACTTTTCACCATGTTGTTCATTTAATTATAAATGACAGTTTCAACGTGAAGAATATTTAGATCTAAGCTAAATATTTAGGTAGCAAACTAAATGTCTGGGCTCCAATTACCACATTTGTGATAACTAAATATTCTAAATATTTAGTTAGGAAGTTAAATATTTAGCTTCAAAATAAATATATAGCTGGTAGCTACATGTTTAGTTAGTAAACTACATACTTAGGTCAAACGTTTAGATAAGTGTATTGTATTTAGCTTCAAACTAAATATTTCAATTTAGCTCAAAATTAAATATTTAATTAGAAAACTAAATATTTAGTTCCAAATGAAATACTTAGCTTCAAACTAAATATTTCAAGCCAGAACGGAGCTAAATATTCGGTTAAAAATTAAATATTTAGCTTCAAACTAAATATTTGAAGTTAGTTCTGAGCTAAATATTTAGCTCAAAATTAAGTATTTGGTTAGCAAACTAATATTTAGCTCCAAATGGAATCGTAAGGAAGCTTCAAACTAAATATCTGAAGATAGCTGATTATTTAGTCATTTAGATTTCACGTGTTTTTCACTCTGGTGACTGTTTGCTTTTATGAAAAATACAAAACCTGCTCAAATCTGACGCCACTCCATCTTTGCTTACATTTCATAAAACAGGAAGCTGCGCTCAGCATCTTCAGGGGTTTTTGTGTGATTCTTGGTGCAGCGCCCCCACAGGTGAGGAGGGGAACAGTTTTTTTTTTATTTAGTTTGGATCATTTTATACAGTGCAGCGTGGAAGAGAACAGCAGCAGCTAAAAATGTAACAAATGTTGCAACTTTGATCCCCAATCGGACTGAATCTGCTGAACTATCAGGTGTGAAAACACACTAAGCTTCAGACGTATCCCGCAGAGCCAAAACCATCAACCGGCTCTTATTCTCTTCTGAACTCGGACTCTGAAATGAAAATATTTTACTAAGCGAGCCGATAAATTTATGGAGCAGCTTTCTCTGCGCTGCAGTAAATCATTCAACATTGTTATTAACATAAAACATTATGGGATAAATCCCTGCAGCTGTAATAAAGCAAACAGCTGTTAGCGGCCAAAAGTCGGCGGCCCTTTTAGAAGACGAATGGGAAGGAATCATACGAATGGAAAACATCCCTCAGGTCAAAGCGCATGAATACCCACAAGCCTTAGCATGTACAACACGTTACTTTATCACGGGTCGTATTTCCTGCGGCGCAGTTTGGGACCGATTTGTCCCTGGGGATAATAATTACAGCCTCTAAAGTTTAGCTTTTTTTTTTTGTTCCTCTGGTGATTTCCTGCCCCATGAAATTAGGCCTGGCTGCGTCCATTCATCATCCCATTACCTCCGACTGCTGCCTCTATATATAGAGCCGCTCTGGAAGGAGGGCAGAGAGGAAGGTGGCAGCAGCAACATCAGCATCACCAGCAATCACACAATCACAACGCGTGATTACGGCTCGTTAGGCCGAGCAGAGCTTCCCCAGGAGCAGCGTCGACCTTTGTGTTGCGGTAAAACAAACATCTCAGAGGAAGATGGCGTCGTCTAGATCTCCCACAGCTGCATTTATAGCTCACCAACCTGCTCTGTATTTATCTTATCCCAACATTTAAACTGGTTTTTCTGAAGGAAGTTAAAGCTTTTCCTTCTTTTTAGCCAACATAACACAAAATTAACACACAATAAGTGAATTAGCTGCAATATTATTTTATTCTCTCGCTCAAAACAAGAAAATCTTTTGCACGTAGATATTTCTTAAAAATTCCCCATAGCACTTTATACTTTACAGTGCTCATAAAAAGTATATTTTTATTGCTTCTGCAAATTAATTATGAGCAAATTGATAAAAAAACCAACTTTAATACCAAAGTGAAAAATGATTTCTACAAAATAATAATGACAAAAAATATTTAACAAAGTGTTGCATAAGTACGACAGAGTACTAAGCCCATACTAAGAAAAATTATTTGAGAATAAAGTCTTAATACAACAAGAATAGAGTAAAAAAATTCAAAATTAAACTTGGAATAATTACAGATTACAGTCATAATATTTTGAGAATGGTCATATTACGAGAAAAAAATTGTAACACTACAACTTTATTCTTGTACAACTTTATTTTTTTAACACTGTGACTCAATTCTATAATGTTTTTTATTTCTTAGCCATAATACTCCATCGTACAAATATTCATCCCTTTAAACTGCAGCTACCCTCTAAACGTGGACACATTTTGGCCAAATGATCTGGAGCTCCACTTGGGTTGCTAGGTAACGGGCGGAACTCTGCTGGCGTTGCTAGGTAACAGCGCAAATTAATAATTGGAAAGTTTTTGAAATGGCTCATTTTTCAGACACTAAAAATCGTGATCTTACTGCCAAAAACCATCTCAGTGTTTTTTTAATTGTTGAAGTTGATTTTAGGCAGAATGAGTGTGGGAATTTTACCCTTTATTTTGTCTAATTTTTGATTTCCTAAAAATAACTGTCTTGGTTTATTAAATTTTTCTTATCATTTCATCTAGAAACGGCTCTAGGAAAGCCAAAAATGTCAACGCTGATTATATACAAATGTATGGATTTTAAGTACTCCGTAGTGTTAATTTGTGTTTTTTATCCTTGTGTTTATTTTTTTTTTTAACATCAACCTGACACCATTTTTAAAGAAGTGAAGTTGAACTTACTAAATACTGAGTGGAACAGGGTGAACATTTTACGCTAACTATTTTTATTGTATAGAAATCACGTTTTACTTTGAAATTATATGGTCTATTCCTCTGTTTTCTTGTCTGAAAAGCCAAATTTTGCAGCTCATGATTGATTTTAAACGCAGTAAAACGTCCAAAGGGGGTGAATACTTTTTATAGGCGCTCTGAGCTCCTTTTCTTCCAGGAAATACGTTCAGTGAGCGACAATTAAGGCAAAGGTTAAACGTGTTAGACTAACAGTGACCCATGCTGGTAGCGCGGAATATGATGGGGACATGTTTGACTTTTATGGGGAAGAAGAAACAAGCGGCACCACTTGTCCTGCTGTTTATTTGACAGAGCCGTCAGTCGGACAGGAACCTTTTAACCGACCCATAAACACACTGCGCCTGCGGTTTAAACAAAGTCTGAGCTCCAACACTTGGTTTCTACGTGAGAACAAGCCTCTCTTTTAGTCCTCCAGCAGCAGGGGGCGAGGTTTATTTTGAAAGGAACAAGTAGGAACACATCTATGAAAAGAGTTTGACCTCTGACCTTACGCAGAGTTTAGATTAAAAGGGTGGCGGCGGGTCGGACCCAAAAGGTCGTCGGCGCTGCGGCGTTGTGTCGGTGGGAAAACGATGAAGCGGTGAGGGGTCACGGCGGGGTCACGGGGCCAAATGGCATATTTCTGCCTTCAATATGTCGGGATCTGAACGTGTCAGTCAGAAACTTTACGCTTTAACGAAAACACGACGTTTAGAGGAGACATCAACGCAGCAACGCAACTCAGCAACGAACCGGCAACGAACCGGCAGACGTGAGGAAACGCTACAGAACGTAATGCAGATGCTTCACCTCACCGGGATGCAAAAATGTTTCAGTTTTAAGATGTGCTATGGAGCTAAAATAGGGCCAAAAAGTTTGGTCTAAAAAAAAAAAAAGTATAAATTGAAACTGAAAAAATTATTTTGAGACCAAAAAGGATTTGAAACTCAAAAAACAACAGCGAAACTGAAAGATAGAGATCTGTAACAGAAAAATAACTTAGAAATACAGTGAACCCTCGCTATAACGCGGTTCGCCTTTCACGTCTCGCTGCTTCGCCGATTTTTTGTGCAGTTTTTTTTTTTCCCACAGTGCATTGTGTTCTGCTTCCTGATTGACCGTATGGTTGGCTAAACCGTCTCCACACTTCTTCTCTACCTGTGTGCCAATAATGTTACGGTATTTAAATATACATAATACAGATCGGCCAGTCAGGAGATGGAAACTGAAACTTTGAATGCCTGCTGGAACAAATACCAACGCTTCAGCTCAAATACTTACATTACAACAGCTTAATGCAATACTGAAATATGTGATTCTGACAGTTAAAATTTGGGGAGAACCAGGAAGTCCAAGGTGTTTTTTATACCACATCAACAAGGAAGATTTTGTGTCTTATCTGCGAACTACTGACTGGCAATCAAAGAAAGCAGATATCATGTAAGTCACTCATCACATCGACTGAAGGTGTAACAAAAATATCACTGCAAAACCTGCATCTGACTGATTTAAGAGACAAAGTCACTTTGCTTTTACTCAGACAGATAAAAAGTGACCTATTATGCTTCCTAGAACAGGTTAGGACACACAAAACACCGTGATTACATTCTTGCTGTTTGCTGTAGCGCGGTGTACTTGGCTATGGATGGCAAGCTAAATAGCCTTTATGGCTTCCAGCATTGTGCGCATGCGCAGAATTTCCGTACGTAAACAATAACTTAAACGTGTTTATACAAATAAAACACATTAAAGATAATTTATTTAAAAATATATATACTTACTTGTACTATGTTTACGCCAAAGCAAGGATTTAGGCAGTAAATCCCGTATTATAGTGTATATGTGAATGTATTAAATCGGCAGGTGTAGCACGTACCTGAGAAGCCAGCGAGTTTCGCTACAACTTCATTCTTCAGGACAAACTCTCATTATAATACCGATCAATGCATCTCGTCGCTTGTGGTCATGAGTAAAAACCTTGAAAAACCGCACAACTAACAAAACAGCTTCTCGCGTTTGCTCGCCAGAAAAAAAAGCAAAGTGTTGCTCACCGGAAATACGTCACCGTGATTTTGTCGAGAAATAATTTTCTAGTTATAATATTTGAACTAAATTATGGAAATTATTGGAATATTGACTAGAAAAAACATCATCCCCTAAAAAGTAGTATTTTAATTAAAATAAATAAATATGCTACACTTTGTAGATGAATATTTTAAGAAAATTCCGGAAGTATTCTTCAGCGCATGCGCATTGGAGCTAATGACGTAGTTTCCGGCTTCCGGACACGTGGCACGCTGGAAGAACGCCGGTAGCATATGGCGTCAGCAACGGACGCTGATTACTGTTTTCAGGAGAAGAGACGCGGCAAAAACATTAAACACACGTTAAAGAAGAATGAGAAGAGAACGAGCCATCAGTCTGAGACCTAAATCCGAGAGACGTAGCTTCACCGAGCTTGACCGAACGCCGCCGATGCTGATTGAACTAAGCTAGCCATGCTAAGGTAACTAGCTGCCA